>JAVQIZ010003501.1:0-15092 GCA_036023535.2 Galaxias brevipinnis
CTAGATGTCAGGCCACTCAATAGTCTACAGGGGATGAAATGAAACAAATGGTCAGGGTTCCCACTTAGTTCTGAGTCATTTTCATAGGTTTTGTGTTCATGTCATATTTCTAACATCTCCTGTCATTTTAGAGCTGGCCTCTCAATTCAATCAACTAATAACTTCCACCTTGCTTTCTCCGCCCAGCTCCACACCTGCAACTCATCATCTCATTAGTTCTTTGTATATTTACCAGTCCTTTTGTCTTGATCTTTTGCCAGATTGTCTTGTGTGTTTTGCCAAGCTATCCAGCTTTCCATGTCTGAAGATACCTGTGTTTGACATAGTTTTTCTGGCCTTTGACTATTGGATTGCCTGCCTGCCTGCCCCTTGTTGGATTTGTGTGCTGTTGGACTGACTTCCTGGTTTGAACTCCTGCCTGTTTTAGTTTTAGTAAACGCGATTTCCCATAAAACCTCTCTGCCTGCCTCGTTGTCATGCTTCTGGGTTCCCAGCCTGTCAACGCCAGGGAGCGTAACTCACAATCTGGCCAAAAGATTAACCCAGCTGACTCCGTTGCTATGCAAGCTGAGCTGGAAACTCAGAAGGGGGCCATACTGCCACGCAACCAGCAACTTACTGCTCTGGCGGAGGGAATTCAGGATATGGCGGCTCGTCACGAAAGAAGTATGGGGAGCCTCTGGAATCAACTCCAGAGGCTTCCAGCTTCGGACCAGACGCCGGTTACCGCTCCAGTTCCCAGCTCCCCGTTAAACCTTCTCCAGTGTCGGAAGCACGCCTACACCCACCGGAATGCTACTCTGGTACTCAGGGTTCCTGTCGGCCATTTTTAATTCAGTGTTCACTCCCTTTGAGCTCCAGCCGTCAGCCTTTCCCGCAGAGAGGTCCCGAGTGGCGTATATTGTCTTGTTTCTTTCCGGCCGAGCCAGAGACTGGGGAACCTCTGAGTTGGAGAAGCAATCTTCAATCTGCTTGTCGGTCAAGCTGTTTTCTGCTGAACTTCGGAAGGTCTTCGACCATAGTACTCTGGGGCGGGAGACAGCTTGAGGGATGTTCTTCCTGACACAGGGAACAAGGTGTGTGTCCGATTACTCCATCGAGCTTTGCACCTTGGCGGCAAAGAGCAACCGGTACGCTCCGGCCCTCTTTGACGCCTTCTGCAATGGACTCTCTGACTGTATCAAGAACGAACTGGCGGAAAGGGATCTCCCAGTGGACCTTGATGCGCTGGTCTCTCTCGCCATCTGCATTGATGGTCGTCTTCAGGAGCGGAGGAGAGAAGTGTTTCCATGCTCTAGGGTTCTCTCCAGAACCGGTCTCTGGCGCCTCCAGAGACTTCCCAGAACCCATGCAGCTCGGTTGGACTCGCCTTTCCACAGAGGAACGACAGCGCCGCCCGCGGGAGAATAAGTGTATGTATTGTGGCCAGGGAGGCCGTTTTGTGTCTTCCTGCCCGGTAAAAGACAGGGCTCCCCAGTTATCCAGAGGGCGCTGGTGAGCCGAACCATGAACTTTAAAATACCCTCTCGACCTTTGCTTCAAGCTCAACAACTGTGCTCAGGGAGGATCCACCAGGTCAGCGTCTTCACTGACTCTGGCGCCGACGCCAACCTGCTGGATCTAGATCTGGCCTCTCATCTAGGGGTCGGTCATGAGTTTCTGGGGAGGCTCATCCACGCTACTGCACTGGATGGTTATCTCCTTGCCTGGGTCACCCATCAATCGTCTCCTCTCCAAATGGGCATGTCAGGTAATCACCCTGAGACACTCTGCTTTCATTTAATCCATGCCCCTCAATACCCAGTCATCCTGGGGTATCCCTGGCTTAGAAGACATAACCCACACATAGACTGGGTGTCAGGAACTATTCTACAGTGGAGTGCTCACTGTCATGCTGTCTGTCTCAAATCGGCTCTATCATCTGCTTCCAGTCTGCCCGTTTCCCCTGATGTCCTAGACCTTATGGGAGTTCCTAGTGAGTACCTGGATCTCAAGGAGGTTTTCAACAAGGCTCAGACTACCTTGTTGATTATATGACTGTGCCATTGAGCTCCTACCAGGCACTGTGCCTCCTAGAGGTCGGCTCTTTTCCTTGTCTGCTCCGGAAGTCAAGGCTATGGAGGAATATATCAACGATTCCCTGGCAGCGGGGATGATTCACCCTTCCTCGTCTCCTGCTGGGGCAGGGTTTTTCTTCGTGGGAAAGAAGGACAAATCTCTTCGCCCTGTCAATGATTACAAAGGACTGAATGACGTCACAATCAAAAACAGGTATTCACTCCCACTGATCTCGTCGGCTTTTGAACTTTTACAAGGGGCGACTATCTTCTCTAAACTTGATCTCTGGAATTCTTATCAGGTAAGGATCAGAGAAGGAGACGAGTGGAAACGGCCTTTAATACTCCCAGAGGACATTACGAGTATTTGGTGATGCCTTTTGGTCTTACCAATGCCCCCGCAGTTTTCCAGGGCTTGGTCAATGATGTCCTACGAGACCTGCTTAATGTTTCTATTTCTGTGTATTTGGACAACATACTGATTTTTTCCAGTAGTCCAAACAGATCCAGTAGTCCAGTAGTCCAGTAGTCCAAACAGATCCAGTAGTCCAGTAGTCCAAACAGGAGCATGCACTGTACATCTGTCAAGTTCTCCAGAGGCAACTGGAGAATCAGCTGTTTGTGAAGGCCGAGAAGTGCGAGTTTCACGCCACAGAAGTGTCCTTCCTGGGTTTTGTCATTTTTTTAATTATCAAAGGTTTTATTGTCACTTTTACATTTTACAAAGCATCACATTTTCAGAGAAGTTAAAAGCACATTAAAATGTTAGCATAAAAGTCAGGCTAAAAGCACACATTAAAATAAGACACCCTATTAAAAACACAGACTTCACTATTAAAAAACCATACAAAACACAAAACGCATTTAAATACAATCAATCAACAGTAAAATCCTAAAATGTTTAAAACAGGGTATTTGTGTGCAGTAACAGTTATTTAAAATACTTTTGTTAGAAACATTCCACATGCTAAAAACTTCCTAAAAAAATCATGTCTGTTGAACAGGAACAAGTAGAGCCCTTATCAAGAAAGCCTGGTCCTGCTCTGACAAATCAGACCCTCGATCGTGAGGTCTCCATGCCCAGCAGAGATCCTCTACCAAGGCCCGTTGCAGTCGGAGCTGTCGCCACCGGGACCGCTGTTTTGTGGGTTCCGGCCCCCTCGTCCGACTGGGCGACGTGCGATGTACCCCCCGAGGGTCGCTGCAGCCAGTGACACTGCTGCCTGGGGGAATGTCAGCACACGCTTCCCTACTAGCAGGTTTCTGGAAGTCCAAAGGGTGTCCTTTACCCAAGTCAGGGTGAGCCAGAGTCTTTGGAAAGTAGCCGCTGAAATGGGCCTCCGGCTCACCCCATAGAGCACCGGTTGTGCCGACAGGACCTCCCCTGCTGGCAGGCATGGTAAATCAGGGGGCCGGCAGCTGCCCACGCGTCCTCGGCAGTGCTGCACTCCCAGAGCAGGTGCCTCACCGACTCGGGGTCGCCACATCCCGGTCGGGGGCACGTGGAGATGGCAAACATGCCCCGGGAGTGCATGACGGCCCTGAACGGGAGGATCTCATGGGCTACCATCCACAAGAGGTCTCGGTGCCAGTTCATCAGGGCAGGACAAGACATGTTGCACCAAACCGTGGAGGGCTCGCTGAGTGCAAGCCCGCGCACTGGACTCACTGGTTCTTGTTCCTGCACAACAGAGAGAATACAGCGATGCTTCGTTAAAATGTTCTGTGGCTCTTTTTCCAAAATAAAACGTTGTAAAAACTTTTTAATAAAGGCATATGCTGGTGGCAGTTTAAAAGACACTGGGCTCCTCAGATCAACCTGTATCAGTTTCAGTGTTCTAAGGTAGGACCCCATCCAGAATCTTGCCATAGCTGCTGTTTTGCTGTTTCTGGGTGGGGTCAGGCAGTAAGTCATGTGGATCCCAGTGTAAAATCTTCCTAAAAACAAGTGGGGGTCTGGGAGTCCTTTTCGTCCGTTCTCTGGTTTCTTTTTTACCGCTTCCCTCCTAAGTCTCTCCCACTTTGACCCCCACAGGAAGTAAAAGATAGCTCTGTCGAGTTCTAAAAGCGTATTACGTGATGGGAAAAAAACAGAACTGATGAGTAAAAACAAGGATAAAATCACAGCTTTTATGATTAAAACTTTTGCGAATATTTATCGACGGTTCATCCGGAACTACAATTCGGTGGCAGCTCCTCTCACAGCTCTCACCTCCCAGAAGATTCCGTTCCGGTGGTCCTCCGTAGCTGAGGAGGCGTTCAGTGAGTTCAAGGCACGGTTCACCTCTGCGCCCATTCTCATCTTTCCAGATCCTTCACGCCAGTTCATTGTGGAGGTGGATGCCTCAGACACCGGAGTAGGGGCAGTCCTGTCCCAGAGGTCGGCGGTGGATCAGAAGGTTCACCCGTGTGTCTTCTTCTCTCGTAAGCTGTCTCAGGCGGAGAGGAACTATGATACTGGTAACCGGGAACTGTTGGCAGTTAAGCTGGCTCTGGAGGAGTGGAGGCACTGGTTGGAGGGGACAGAGAAGCCATTTGTGGACGGACCACAAAAATCTGGAATACATCTGTTCAGCTAAACGGCTGAACTCCCAGCAAGCCAGGTGGGCCCTCTTCTTTAACTGTTTTGATTTCACTCTCTCTTATTGTCCAGGTTCTGAGAAATTCAAACCAGATGCCTTGTCTCGTCAGTTCCAGCCAGGAAGCCCTCCTTCACAACCTGAGGAGATCCTTCCTCGGACATGCCTCATCGGTGCGGTATCCTGGGAGGTGGAGGACAAGGTAAAACGTTCACTTGCAGGGCACCCAGGCCCCAGAGCTTGTCCTGATGACCGCCTGTTTGTCCTCGCCAGTCTCCACTCACAGGTTCTCCAGTGGGGTCACTCCTTCTGCCTGGTTTGTCACCCGGGAGTGAGGCGCTGACTAAGCAATGCTTCTGGTGGCCTTCCATGGAGGAGGACACCAAGGGATTCGTTGCCGCCTGCCAGGTCTGTTCCCAACACAAAAGCTCTCACCAAGCGCCCTCCGGTCTGCTGCATCCATTACCAATTCCTTGTCGACATCGGTCCCACATCTCACTGGATTTCGTCACGGGCCTGTCTGCTTCAGACGGTAACACCATTATCCTTACGGTTGTGGATTGATTTTCTAAGTCTGCCCACTTGATCCCATCACCCAAATTACCCACTGCCAAAGAGACCGCTGAAATTATGTTGCAACATGTGTTCTGCTTGCATGGCCTCCCCAGGGACGTGGTATTGGACCGGGGTCCACAGTTTACCTCTCGTTTTTGGATAGAGTTTTGCAGACTTTTGGGGGCCACCATCAGCCTGTCATCGGGGTTCCACCCGCAGTCAAATGGGCAGGCCGAGCGGATGAACCAGGAAATGGAGTCAGCGTTACAGTGTCTGGCTTCTCGCGACCCTGCCTCCTGGTCCAAACAGCTTATCTGGCTTGAATATGCCCACAACACCTTGCCCAGTTCAGCCACCGGTCTCTCTCCCTTCCAATGCTCCTGGGGTTACCAACTGCCACTGTTCCCCGAGCACGAACGGGAGGCCAGTGTTCCGTCAGTTCAGGCATTCATCCGGCGGTGTCAGCGCACGTGGAGGCAGGCCCGCTCCGCTCTCCTACGCTCTTCTGACCGTTACCAACGGTCAGCCAACTGTCGCCGCACCCCTGCGCCCCGCTATACTCCTGGGCAGCGCGTCTGGCTGTCAACGCGGGACCTTCCCCTCAGAGTGGAGTCCAGGAAGTACACTCCCCTTTTCAACTTGGCCATAGTTTGGTTTTTATTAATGCCTAGGGAGTAATGCTCTACCAGTGCACACAAGTCCACTTTGCGACATGCTCTAACAATTTGCTGGACGGAGCACCTATAAACTGCTCCACGATAGACGTAGCCATACCAACCTAACAAAACCGAAGCGACTAACCCAAACCCCAAACAAGCCACCACCCTGGATCGACACTATAATGACGACCAAGCCCTACAAAATTAAAGTACCAACCCCTCGGGAAATTCACGACACGGACTCTCAGGAAAGAATAGAATATCCCGGACAAGCCCCCAATTGTTACGTTCCGGCCTCCCTCGGTAATGTTATAAAGCCTAGGGATATGGAGGGGAGTGTAAGAGTCCGTGACCGTGATATTGTAGAGGGAGTTGGCGTGAATGAATAAGGGAGAAATGTCCAAAAGGAATAAAGTGTTTACCCCAGGTAAGGAATTTGATTATACAAGTGGGGAATTATCTTGATAGTACAATGACAAAACCTAACCACCACCACCCAGCAAGAGACCACTGCAGTTTGAGAAGGGCAATGTGTAAGCAGGCTGTCAAAGTAAAGAAATAAAACAGAACAAGCCCTAACTCGACTACACCCCTACATTGCCTGAATGAGAAAACTAAACTACGGAGACTAGCTACCTACTACAGGAAACGGAGATGCCTGCTCATGCCTACGCTAAGGTATTTAGACCATGATTTACCTACGTGATGGAGATGTAAACCCATGGGTATCCTACCTAGCCTTCCTCGCGGCTAGGTGGGTCAACAACAAGTTAGACAGGCGAAACAAACGGTAACACACTGAACGAATGTTTTACTGCAATTTAAAGTTGGACCTTTGCCTTAAGGTGCTGAGGGACCCGCCAACAGGGAAAGGAGTGGAGGTAGGAGTGCGTCATGAATTTATTTAGGAGGGTGGGAGTTTTGTTTATGATATATTCAGTTAATAAATGTTTTCTTTTCAAAGTAACATGTGATCAGTTCACAGAAAATAAATAATATGAATAACTTTAACAACTAAATGTCATACTATTGCAAGTCATACTATTGCCCTAGCAACCATTTATAAAGGTAATCAAATTAGTAAAGTTTGTGAATAATATACAAAAGAGCTGAAAAACCTGTACATTCACAATTGACAGACCATTTAGTGAGATTGTAGACAAGGGAACACCACTGCAATGCGAAGGGTCAAAACTTTAATTTGAACTCATGTAAAATGCATAAACAAATTTACAAACAATATAAATAAACTAGGGCTGTGCAGAGACCTTTAGATGGGTAGGTGCTCAAGGTTAAAAAGGGGCAGACGGAACAAGATTTTAAAATACACTATACACCAACATCATTTACAGCAGGCACGTGCAGAGGGGGCCTCACGCAGCTCCGTTTCTTTTTGTTTTAACCTCCTCTCTTTATGAAGCGTCTTACGCTGCAGAATAAAATATATTAAATAAAAGAAAATACATACACATAAAAACAAAAGATAAAGACAATTAAAACTGTAAATTGCAAAGTGAACTAACTATTATGACACAATAACCTAGTTTAAGTGGCTTTGAATCAGAATTCTAGCTTTAGCAAAAGCATGTTTGATTTTGAAAGCTTTTAGATTCTTGAACATTTTATTATTGTAAATGTATTTATGTTTATGTCACCAGCTTAATATGTAAGCAGTTGTTACATATATATACATACATATACTTTAAGTCCCAGGATCCGGGGCCACACCAACACAAAAACACCAGAGTCAGAGGTAAAAAAGACACTTTATTTTTATGACCCATCAATTGAAAAGTAATTCGTATTAAAATGTCCCCAGCGCCTCTGCAGATATCTGCTCACAACTCATGGTTTCCCTTGGGTGGGGAATTATTTCAAAGCAGGAGACTGTATTACCATATTGTTGTAATAATCATATATATATATATATATATATATATTTATTTTTTTATATATATATATATATATGTATTTATATATGTGTATGTATATATATATCTACGTATGTATATATATACGTATATATATGTATGTATATATATATATATATATGTGTGTGTATATAGGATATATACATACATGTATGTGTAGATAGTAATTGTGGGGCAACACCTTGAAATCCCCAATTTCAATTGTTAATAATACATTTTTAAGTGATCAAAAGCGTCCTTTAAGACGGCCAACAATAGCCCTGATAAGGACAAAACAACTGAGATACCACTGAAGTGTTTCCACACACCACTTTCTTCCTTCTTTCAAGCTTGCCAACATCCCTGCCGATGATTATCATCATCCATGACATCCAATTGTTGTATTAAGTTAAACAAAAGCCTGGCGGTGGGAGTTCACCCACCATGCACACCTTAACCCTTCCATTCTGTAGGAAGGGATTAGGAAGAGAGGTCGAACCATTTCCCAGGTGGGGGTGGGTTGCAGTGGCAGAGGCCACTGTGCCCCCCCGCAAGTAAATCCGACAGAGTGCGGACTGAGGCTGTCATAGCCAGTTAGGCCCGACACATGTGTCACATGTGTGTATCATACTCTCCCCCAACTAACTTACACAACATTTGGGGACAATAACATGCATTTGTGCGTCTCTATGCAAAGACTCACGAGAAAATGCGAATTTCATTCACAATTGAAAATTCAAATAGGAAACAGAAAATTTTTGAAATAAAGAAAGAATGAGATTGATTTGGATATGTGTGCATGTGATAGAGAGGTAGACAGTGTAAGAGTTTAGCATTATGTAGGAAACTCCTGCTACTGTTTACACTGTAAATTTTACCTGAAGGTATTTAGGACATGCCAGTTTCAAATGATTTTAAGAGGGCTCCATCTTCTTTCCCGCCCCTACTAGCCCAGGGAACATTGGGCCCAAAGTCCAAAGCATCTTCACAGCAGGATATTCTCAAGGGAAGCACATCATGTGGAAGTTCTCAAAACATGTTTTGACTGTTAGATGTGCATGAAATCGTTTCTGGGAGGGCTTATAGTGTAACAGACACACACACACACACACACACACACACACACACACACACAAACACACGTGGTTGCCCCCAGTAAGAGAGGGCCACACACCCATACCCTCCTTTAGGCCCTCTTAGACATTGGGACCCCCAGTGGAACCCCTCTGACAAAGGGTTTTCTTGGAATACCGCTCTGGAGAAACAGCGCTCCATTTAAATGTAATGAGGAGAGAGGACGCTCGTCCCCTTTCTCTTTCTGCAGAGGATCAGCCTCTGGGTTTGTAGCAGCGAAAACGATCATGAAAGTTAGCATGTCCACTATTGTCGCAACAGCAGGCTCATTATAATGTGCTCTGTTCACATTTACATGATGAGAGAATCTCTGTCAGTTCTGGTTCAATAGATGGTCATCATCTGGGCCTGCAACATGAAAACAACTATGGAATATCAAAGAAGGTTTTGGGTGACAGTCAAGAGAAAAAGTGAATAATTCTGCAATTATACTCTTAACTAAATATAACATTATCAGTTTTTTTTTTACGGATTAAGTATAGAAGCAGTTTTAAAACGAATTAATTTGATTAAATTATCAAAAGTTTTTTAACATGTTTTAAATTTTTACTTATACTGTAATAGAAACGCTTTGATGAATGCCTATTTACATGAGTGGTAAAGAGCATATTTAAATATGTGCTACAAGTATTTCTTGGAGGGAGCAGGAAAGCTCTTGCATCCTTCAAGTCTTAAATTTGTTCTCAATGGCTTTATTAGTAGTTTGCACTTGGTGCAATCACAGTGCTCATTTCTACTACCCTAGATAGTCTTTGTCCATGTTATCCCTTCTGGACTGCTGATATGATTTACAGTTTTTTGCAATCGCTAACATACTTTTGTTCAATATGTAGTCACAACACAATATCCACAACATCCATCTTTGTGGACTATGCCATTAACACAATTCATGTTGTTTTTACACAATATACAATCAGTTAACACATTTCTAAAATGCCTCAATATTCTTTACATACAAGTTTACCCAATACCAAAATGATGGATCTTTCTTTTCTTATTTACAAATGTTTTAACACAGTGTGCCAGAAATGATAGCATATTGTTCAAAACCTTAAATACAGTATAAATCCTGTACTTTTGCAACAACAGCAGCTCAATAGCTATATTGAAACATCTGATCAGATTTTTGGAATCAACATATCATTGAAACATTGGAAAATAGCTAATTTACTTAGTTTAAGGTAAACCAACCACATCTGAATCCAAATGTCAATCAAATACATAGCCAGGTTGCTAAAGTTATTTCAATGACATGGACATACACAGTAAAAAGGGGACTTTTTTAATAGATTTATTTTAATGTGGATACAGAACAATACAAAGGAGAGGTGATGAAAAAATAATGTCTGGACAAGGGAGAGGAATGGTGGTATGAGGGAGAGGACCAGGGAGAGGAGTAGCTGGACCAGGCAGAGAAAAAGTTGGAAAAGGACAATGGAGAAGGAGAGGCAGGGGAGAGGAATAAGTCTGTGTGGTGGTGTCAATGGATAGTAAGAGCTGTTGTTAATGATGTAATACTGTAGGGGCCACAGTCATAGACCATGTAATAAAGGAAACCGTGGTATATCACTGGGAGGCTAGTGAAAGAGTCCAGCCTACTGTAATATCAGTCAACATTGGCTTCCAATAACCAGAGTGGACTACGATGCGGATAAGTAATGCATTTCACATTTCTATTTCTGTTACTTTGTCTCACAGTAACTGTAGGCCACCAGTCTCATTGCAAATACTTGTGTGGATTGTACATATGTGTGTATTTTTGTTCCTCTAAAGAACATTTTAGTTGATCACTACAGTAGCAAATCTGTCACTTCACTGTATTTTTTTCTACAGTAGGCCTACATTCTATAATTTAAAGATGACTCATTCACTTTTAGATATGTATGTGCCAAAAATGCACACATTCGACATAAAAACTTTGAAATTCCCACTGTGTACTGTATACAGGTAGAACTAAAACATGAAAAGTAATACAGTTTTTGTAATGCCATCAACTGTTAGTATTTGGAAGTTGTGTTCTGATTGACTATATGTGGAAAACGTGCTGGTCAGAAGAGTACTGAAAAATCCTACTCAAGCACAGTAGTGTTACTTTTGTTAAAACTGACTCAAGTACAAATAAAATTACAATTCAAAAGGTTACTTATTTAAAAGTACTCAAGTAAAAGTACATTTCCATTTCTAAAATTTAATTATCTCAAAATGTTTAGCATGTGATTTTCCCAAATAGACATACAAATGTCCAGTTCTCAGCTTAATTTTTAAACCAGCATTTTACGTTGACTTATCATTTTGCCTTACAGAACGTTGGGTTAATAGTTCCAATGGCATTTTAGAAAACATTCATAATTTTCAACCTCAAATATCGACACATGTATATCTTCATATTTTGAAGAAAATGTTTTTGTATACACCAGAGAGGGCAGAGACTTTGAATTGTCTTTTAAATGACTGAAATACAGTTTCAGGCATGTGAAGCAGAAGCTCAAGCCAATGTACGAAATCTTACCGTTTCTAATTATTCTACAAAATAAATATGTTGAAGGGACACATGTTCACAATCAACAACACACTGGTTGTTTTGAATTCAGTTAGTTTCTCTGTGTTTATAAAAGGTCAATTAAAGCCTGGTTTGTTCTGCGAAGAACCATGTGACTCCTAATAGGCTTGTGCTAGCGTTCTACTGCAAATTGAACTCAACTTTTATTTCTGCTTTGACCAAAAATACTGAGTCCAGCTGTTTTGAGAGTGAAGCATGCAAAAAGTATCAAATTTTAAAAATACTCAGTATCGGAATGCATATTAAAAGAAGCGAAGTAGAATACATATTTTTTAATTAACTCAAGTAAAAGTATCATTTTTTTTAATACTTCAAAAAATTACAAATCTTCAAAATCACAACTCAAGTACAGCAGGTGAGTAATTGTACTTTGCTACTTTACTCCCCTGGTGCTAGTGGTTTGACAAAATAATTTGATATTGAGTCGGGTTTGCTGTGTTTTGATAGAGTTAGTGTATGTAGAGAAAGTTATTTTGCATTTTTAAATGTTGAGTCTGTATTTAATTAACAAAATGTGGTTTTGAGCAGAACATTTACTATTTGGCAAATTGTGTGATGTGTGTAGCTGTGTTAGGAGTTTTTAAAAAGTATGTTAAGTAGGCCTATATGTCAGCACTTGTTAGCGATTGTAAAAAAACTGTATTTTAACATAGTGTAGTTCAATAAATTGTTGTTGCATTTAGATGAGATAAATGTAGCTAAATGTAGTTTTATTGTCAGTGTTTCTAACGTAATTTCTTAATAGTTTAATTTAGTTCAAAAAGGTGAGCCCAGTCTGGACAGAATAGGAGGTCATTAGCTATTAGCCTTCTTCATGCCACCCCAGGACGCACACAAAAGCCCTTTATTGTGTTGTGGAAGTGGATCTTGAATGGCCTTTGACCTTAAGAGGATTTAGGAACATTAGTAACAGACCTCTCATCTGCCATCCATCAAAAAATAATCCAGTTGCTCAGCTACCTCTTGTAAACTTCCAATTAAGCATAAAGTAGTATGTTTGTCATCTTGATATTACCCTGGATGGCTTCACTGAAATAGAATTGAAACTTATCTTGCCTGGTTACTTATTTTGCTGGAATTCTATTGGCACAGCCCAGGAATTTGAGTCCACTGACCCAGGGTTCTGCAGACCTGCAGGGGGTACCTACTTCCTTCAGAGCTCTGGGTCCAACCAGCCATGGAGAGAAGAGAGAAGCCAAGGAGAGCATAAAGACCTGTGTGTAGAACACACACACACACACACACACACACACATCAAATCACTAGTGTTAAAAGGGAAAAGGGTAGACTAACAGCCGAGCCCCTGGGCAATTTGGAGGTAGAAGCGGCTGCCTGTGTACATCTGCTTTGCCCATTTGTCTCTAGGAGATTGAAGGCTCCAGCTGGACGTACTAGGGTACTGGTGGCTGGCTGGCTGCTTGACTGCGAAACACTGTGTTCCCTATCTCAAAGGATCCCTCTGTTTTCTTTCCTCAACACTGAGGGCACAGTGGGGGATGTTCATCCATAAACCAACTGCACATACTCTCGGAAACAACACACGCACACACAACCAAACATATTACTGAAAAGATGTATATGAGCACATCAAGAACATGTTATCATCTTGTATTGGATGTATTTTATCTCAATAATAACCCAACCCTTATTTCACATACACACACCAACACCCGATTCTTCGCTGTGAACATCCAACATCAACCTGCTCTGACCACACCTCACCTGTCTTCCTCCACAAATCTGAAGTGTCTCCCGTCAATTAAGTCACTGTCTCTCCCGTCTGTGTGTGTTTGTGTTCTTGTGCAAGAGAGACAGACAGAAAGTGAAAGATAGAGAGTTTACACATGTGTACATAGGCACATGCAATTATGCCTCAAACGCACATTCTAAACATTTATCTCATGTAACTCAGTGGCGTAGTGGAGGGTTTGGTGGTACATGACATAAACTATTTTATTTTCAGTGAGCACCATGCATTCCCATGTCATATGCATGTCGATAGGCAGGAATATATAATGGTATCACCTTACTATTACATCAGCTATAGGTTATGTTTATGGTAGACTACTTGGCTCACGTCGAAAGGAGCCAGATGAGGTGGTTCGGGCATCTGATTAGGATGCCTCGTGGGCGCCTCCCGTTGGAGGTTTTCCAGGCACGCCCTACTGGTAAGAGACCCCAGGGTTAACCCAGAACACGCTGGAGAGATTATATGTCTCATCTGGCCTGGGAACGCCTCGGGATCCTCCAGTAGGAGCTGGAAAGAGCTGCTGGGGATAGGGACGTCTGCACTACCCTTATTAGCCTGCTGCCACCGCGTCCTGGAAAATGGATGGATGGATGTATGGATACTTGGCTTGCAAAACTCAACTTGAAATAATCAGCACATTCGATGGCACATTTGAAGGCCTATTTCAAACAGCCAATATAGTAATAATCTCTCTTGGACAAGTAGTGCAAGTATAGCTTGTTGGTTATTCAAAACAACACTGTCTTCCTGTTGTGATGACAGTAAATTATTATAGCATTCATGATAGTACACCGTACATGGCTACTACACTCAACAGCATAACAAACTACCCATTGTGACTAATGGGTTTGTATTGCAATAGTTTGAACCTAAAACCATTAGACAAATGTTTCTGAAAGACAATATAAACAAAAACCTTTTAATGGAATTCATTGTAGAAGTGTCTTAACCGGATATTAAGGATTGAATTCAAATGCTATCTAAATTCCAACAGTACATTTAAGGTTTTATTGCTGAGATTACTGCTCTGAAAAGTTTGAAATACAAAAATGTATTACTTTGTGACATGTGTCACTATCACAATAAACTACAGTGTAGTGTGTTTATTTTAAATGTTGTGTAAAGGTTAGATATTTAATAAGGGGAGTGGAGTGGAGAGGCACATTGATAATTCACCTTGTTTATAAGCAGGGAAATTTCCTATATCGACACATTGGACAAACAGGTGGAAGGATTCTAAAGGAGTTAACTGTTGGATCTTCAGTACACTTACCTTTTATGTTCATGTAAGGACAAGTTGCAACACACAGTCAACAGCCATTCATTCACACTACTCTTCTGGGCAACAGAAAATTCTTATCAGCAGCACTTTATGCTGACCAGAAAACACTTCTTTCACAGAAACTCTCTCAATCTCATTGACATGGAAAAAATGCCATCAGTGAAACTGACACCTTTGTGTCTGCCACTAACTCCCATCTTTATTGACCCAAAAACCTAACATACAAACACAAACATAAACTCACACTGTCATTACTCATGTAACGCTGGTTTATATTAGTGTTAACTAATTATTGATTACACGTATTTCTGGGTCGTGGGCAAAGAACAGCACGGGGACAGCTTGTATTCAACTCTTTATTGTCTCGTTCCAACTTACTTGCCTCCCAGAATTCTCTCCAACTTTGTACATCACTGCTCTGTGTGGCCTATCACTCCACCCAATCTAAACTATCCTAATTTATATAAAAATATAAATATATATTTCAAATAATAAACCATTACTTAACTCATGTAAAACATGAAATCAATACCAAAATAATATAATCTTTCTTATATCTATATTTCTTATCTTCACAAAATAAATCTCATATCTTACAATATGGTG
>JAVQIZ010003519.1:0-48152 GCA_036023535.2 Galaxias brevipinnis
AGCCTGAAGGAGACCATGAACCCCGGGGACATGGTGCAGGACGCCATCCACAACTTCTCCCCGGCCTACCAGCAGTACACGCAGCAGTCCACCCTGGAGCAGGGCGCCGCCCCGCCCGTCTGCCGCTCCGTCAGCGTCCGCGGCGCCCCAGGAGGAGACACGGAGAAGACCCTGCTGCTCAGCTCCGACGACGAGTTCTGAAAGCACACTCACACGACGTAGGCAGGCAGACACATAGGTCCAGAACGCCTCCAACCTCTCCTCCTCTGCTGGCTGTAGGGAAAACGTGGCCCTTTCTTCTACCCCTCGTGTAGTTGTCCCTGTAAAGCTTTTCTGGTCTGGATGGATGGCTAGACAGGAGATTCTGTTGTGTGTTGGTAGAGAAAAAGACTTGACTGGAAGTACCTCATTACCACGGCATATGCTATAGCTTTACCTGTAAGGTTTGGACTCACAAACATAAATGCGATCCATGAAGATTTATCAAGGGGCTTGGATCTAGCAGCCACACGTATACCGTGTGGTTAATTTTAATTGTTGTCCTAGTTTTTCTTCAATGCTTGCAGAATTACTTTTTTTATAGCCATTTTTAATCAAAGTTGCTCTGCTTTGATGTATAGAGGCCCAACGCCAACAGTGTTAACAGATTGGTTTTAAATGGGCAGTTTTTTAGAGAGAATGAAGAGATTTATAATGAAGTGTGTGAAGCATGTCGTTGACATTTATTTCTCAGGGCTGCGGGGGTTTGACAGCACTTGATTATCAGATTATAGATTAAACTATATCTGGCCCGGCGGTAGCCTAACAGAAAGCCATGGGTTATGTGAGGCAGAGCAGCGCAGTGAACTACATAGTCTGGATTACAGTACCGTAATTGGGGCGTTATTCATATGGTAGGGATTAATGCTGCCACACACTCGTTCATGTTGTCTCTGGGACACTTGTCCTAGCCATCAAGGATCACAAGGACAACTTCATCGACGACTACACTGGCAACAAACACAGAGGAGCACGATAGTAGTTCAGCAGAAGTCACTGGGGGGTTTGTTGCATACATTAACTGTTCAATTAACTAACTGAACCAAATTGAAAACACTTGTCATATTTTTTACATTATGAGTGAGAACGGATACTATTTCAATCGTTTCATATTTTTTCAGTCAGGAAACAGGAAATCTCACGTTGCAACAGAATATAGTTTGGCTTCTGAAACCACCGCTGTGAGTCACTGTCTGAGGTTGCCTTCATAGACATATTACTCATGGCTCTTTTAGGTTCTTTGTGGCCACCAGAGGGCAGCATAGTTTATTATTACGCAACATAAACTCTGTTTTAGCTGAACGCCAGACTAACTGTAGCATACCTTGTGCTTGCAGAAAAAACAGAAAAAAAAGCAAGCACCCATCCTCTATGCCCTACTCCTATCAACGGACACTGCAATACTGACTTTGCGTAAGTCAAAGAAAGGAGTCATTCCCAGTCATGGCTCCAAGAAAGGTGTCTCCTAGTTAGCAGACCCTATGTATGCAGCCAGGGACAATGAGCTTGATAATAATGTTAGGTCTGACCTGTGTCTTTCAGAAGGATCATGTATGCATATTATAATAATCAATTATTACTTTTTTTTATTGAAAGGGGGGCCTTTTAATTTTTTAAGTAAACATTTACTCTAGTGTGGCGTCTTAAAAAGTGACTGCTGATATAGAATTTATGGAACCAATGTGTGGCATTTTATTTCATTTTGAATCACAGAAAGACATTTCACGAACAGTTGACCTGTCTGCTATATTTCTCATGCACAGTGCTTTTGCATGTTCTAGTGTACGCATTCTGTTGCATTGAATGTAAATAAAGGTTTATATATCTTGACAAATATTAGTGATGTAATGTTGATGTAGATGCTAAATTGACGTTTGTGAGGATGAAGAAGTAGTTTTTAGCCGTCAATTCATGAACTCCATTTTTTTATTTAATAACTTTTATTTTGTTGTAGTACTTTTTATTTCAATGTAAAGCTCATCATGTTTCTACCAAAATGATCTGCTACATGATAACTTAAGCAATAAAAAATGTTTTGTCCATTAAATCATTTTCATGTTGCCCTCTTTTATTGGGGTAGGGCAATCATTCACTAATCTATTTAAATCTGTCCAGGTTCTAAATTTGACCGTAAACTGTGTATAAAACGTCTTATTCTCAAAATTCCTCAGGCCACAGAAGTTATTGTTCCCTAAAGATAATTCCTCCCCCTCACCTCCTGTGGTTCACACTCACACCCCCGCATACCATGGTTCTCCTTTTGTGCCTCCCTTTGTGAAACTGTAAAAATGTTTTTATAAAGCAACTGTCTCCACAGATATCTCGCCACGTCACTATCATTAAAGATTTACGAAATGTGTAGCATAACAGATATATTCATTGGATTAATGATTTCAACCACACCATTGTATGTACAATATATACAACATTTATTTTAATTATTAATATATATATATATAAAATAGACAATGTACTTAATTTTCACCATAGAAAAAATACATGTAATAAATACAAAGACCATTTTTGTTTTGCCGTATTACAAAACATCCAGCACGATTTGACATAAATCTGAGACATTAGATATTTACTGAGGATAAATGCTATGCAACATTGATATAGCTAAATATATCTTACGGGAGTAATCGTCAACACAGTACAATGTGTCATACTGACAGCTTAAATCATATTGCTGTTTCTGTCCAATGGTCAATGCTTTAAAACCCCAGTTATTGGAGTTTAGTAAGCAAAGTTTTACTGAGATAACAGATATTACAAGGCTCTCAGGTGATGTAAGCACCACCTCAATTCATCACTTCTATCTTTCGTAAGTCTTCCATAATCACTTCCTTTATCCTTTGTTCCTCAACTCTACCCCGTCACAAACAGTCATCTCACCCCTTTCTCAGTTCTTTTGCCAATCCTTTCTTTTACTCTCTCTCGTCATCCCCTTGTTAGTCATCATCTCATTTTAGAAATGAACCGAATACAACTTTACCATAAATAACAAGAACACACATCATTATCGTCATCACCTTGGTACTTCATAGAAAAATAATATCCCTACAACAAGCCACTATGAAATTAGTACAAATATGGCAAACACGCATACTGAAAATCATCATACAGCCACATGACCATTGGCTTTTAGCATATCTACACAGCTCATTACAACAGCTAACATCTCAAAATAATAATCATATTCGTCACACTCAGTACAATAATTAGACGTGAGAATATCCCCAAACTAGTCATACGCAGGTATTTTGAAAAAAAACAAAAACATATAATATATAACATCACGGCACTCGTTAGCTTCGTTCCTTAATATCTATATTTTAAATACAAATAAAATAGAATACCTCTGATAAATGTCGCTTAACATTTTGCGTCTCTGGTTGTACAAACGTTACAAAAACAAACAACAACGGTTAAGGGAATGTATCAATAGAGCTTTGCATTCGTGCAGCGTTTCTACGAGGGTGCGGCTTTGACTTTGTCGACGCACGCTTCAGCGAAAAGGAACCGGCATCTGTAGCCGGTGGTTAGGTGGCGTTTCTAATAGGGACATTAGCACTGTGGTACGGCTGAACGATACCCATGTAGCCACTACAGACTGCAACACAAACAGTAAAGCACAATAGTATTTGTGGACACACAGTGAATGGAAGAAGCACAGTGGGACTAAAACCAAACCAGACCAGACCAGACCAGACCAGACCAGACTCCATAGAAATACACTAATAGGGGGAAACAAGGGTTGTCTTACACTCATACATCTGGATTACAATTCCCTCCCCTTCTACCCCACAAGCACTCCTGCGCTTTTATTCTACGACAAATGGACTGGCGCAACAATCAAACTCGCTGGAGAGAACCACACCCCCATGCCTCTTGCACCGATTCAGTGCTTTCAGAGGGGAGGAGTCCCAACGCGAGGACAGAGGGTAAATGAACAGGCTACAGCACAGTACTGGAAGACGCTCCAGGTGGAGAGTCCGATGAACCGGGGATTTCCTGTTGTGGGGTTTGGTGCCAGCAAGGAGAGCAGAGCGAGGGCTCTTACTTTGACAGAGTTATCAGGTCTCGGAGAGCTCCAGCTGAGGAGCTGGCAGCTTCGTCGTCGGTCCCCAGTCCTTTTCTCTTGCCTGCCTCATTCCAGTCACGAGTCATCTGCGGTCACTGTTTTAACATCCATGTATATATATGAGTGTGTGTGCGTGAGTGCGTGCATGTGTTAGCTGGACTTGAAAGCGGTATGTCAACGAGTGTGTCTGTCGAAGCCCGTGAAAAACAAAAGAGCATTAAGTAAGTGCCTATCCTTGTGTATTTCTCCAACTCCTCTTTGAGAACCTGTGTTTGTGGCATTTTCAGCCTGTCTGAGTGTTTTGCGTCGTATGCATGAGCGTGTGTGTTGGCGGATGTGCTTTCCTCCCCAGTCCAGCGCGTCCTGTGGTTGATCCTAGGAGCCGCCCTGCTCCCTCTGCGTGTGGGCCTGCGGCGGGGTCTTGACGATGGTAATGACGGAGGCGGTGTTGAGGCGTGGGGCTGTGGCCAGCAGGTTGCCCCCTCCAGACTCCAGGCCCCGGGCAAACCTCTGCAGAGCAGCCAGCCGGGCCCCAAGGCCCTCCAGCTCTCTCCTCATGCCGGCGTTTTCGGCCCCCAGCCTCTCCACCTCACGCTGGAGCTCCTTTTTCTGCTGCTCCAGGGCCTCCCGCTGTGACACGCGCTTGACACGGCAGCTGGCGGCGTAGCCACGGTTCTTCAGGGTTCGCCGGCGCTGCTTGAGCTTCTGGACCTCCTCGCGGGACAGGCCGCGCAGGTGCAGGTTGAGCTCGCGCACAGATAGGGACATGAGCTCACTGTCAGACAGCACGGGCACGTTCTCACCACACTCCCTCTTGACCTTAACATAGTGAATGGAAGTAGGTTAGGCACATGAAGACAGAGATAGTTGCGAGAGAGTGATTTCAGTGTCAGGAGGGGCCAGTTTAATCTCAAGCACAGTCAACTTTATTTATCGTTACGCATGTATTCCATATTTTGTGTTTTATCTTACCTTTAAGGCTTTGCTTGATCTTTCTGACGTCATGGTCTGAATTTGTTTAAACTCCAGTCAATGCAGATTGCGACAAACAATCTAAAAGAAATAGAAAGCAAAATACGTTTTAGCTCTACAGTCACTTCCCCACGACTGAACCGATACAGATTTGGTAACCGCTTCTGTAAAATGGGAGTTCTCATTCAAATGTCTGTTTTAATGTACAAGATGCAGTGAAAAAAATCGCCATTTAATTTCTCTGCTGACTGGAATAGCCAGGGGAAGTTATATTTGGTCATCTCATATTGCTCAAAGCAGGTGTTCCCCTTGCCATTCCCTTGTCACAACTTCCTCTTCCTCATTGTTCAAAAGCTGACCATAAACTGACCAACACCTTCACTGTTCTGAGGAGCAAATCAGAATGTCTGGTGGATAACCCCATATTCCACGTGTTTGATTCACGTGGTTGCGTGGAGGCATAAACGAAACTCAAGCTTGAACGTTCCTTTTACATTATAAGCACCTTCAAAGCACATAAATTCCAAAATATCTTAGGACCTGATACATGCTTTAAACAAGAATGTAGAGAAGGAGAAAAATAGAAACGTCTGTCCAACCACGGGTTGACAATTGAAAACTGATGTGTCCATTTCATAAAGTCAGAGTGATTCAGCAATAAAGCTGGTGCCAGCCCCGCAGCGAGCGTTCCTAACGACAACCATAAACTAAACAGGGTCTGTGATTGCTTCTAAAAAAAAATCAGCATGGCACAACACAATTTTGTCTGATCAGCAAATACTGCATAGTGTATAGCTAAAACTTGTCAACAGTAGATAAACTGGGATAAACTCACGTACACTAAGTAAAGATTCCGCCGTGGTTGAAACATGTCATGTCTAACATTAAACAGATAGCATAACGAGAAAATCTAATGCCAAAAATAATAACGGTTATGTTGAACATTCGGTATATTTGGGCGTTGTGTGTCTCTAATTTTTTTTTACACAACATTCCTACTCGCGAAAAGAAATTAGATTTTTCCCAACAACAATCCACCCATGTCCTTATACGGAAGGGAGCTGGCGAGGTAGCTGTAGCATGCTAGTAGTTAGCTCATAGTAAACACAGACATTACAACTGCGCACAGCGACATCCATTTTAGCTATGGGTTATAAATAATACCGTTTTAATTATTTTAAAAGATGTTCAAACGTATAACCATGAATTAACAACGGGTTATTGAATAATGCAACTGTTGTGTATCGTATATGCTCAAATTTGAGCAAATAATCCCATTATTCTACATGAAACTGAAACAATTTTGCTGAGTGAGGTGCGCTAGAAAACATGCTAAATGCGCTAGCATTAGCCAGTAACATTGAGCTAGCTATGTTGGCTAATAAGCTTGGAATGCAAACAGCTGCCTACTCACTTGTCCTTGAGTTCTTAGTCGTTAGCAAAAAGCAGTTCCCGGCTTTCCAATTGTCAACAAAATAGAATGTATACGCGTTTCACAATTGCAACTGTCAATTTATCTGTTAGGACGAGTCGAGCCAAGCAACAAAATGTCAGTCCGCCTTTTCCCGGAATTACTCTGTTCGTTGAGGTTGGATTCTTTCATTCATAAAAAACACAGTAACAATGACGTAAACTCAAAAGAATGAGGGCGGATCCTTCCCACCCCCACAACGTACTCTGGAAAGATGTAAACAAGGAATCCCTACATCCCCCAAAACTTTTCCATTAACAAGTACCAGCCTTTCCTCCTTTTTTTTTTCTTTTTTTTTTTTTTTTACATAAAACCATCTCTTAAGGAAGTAGCCTACATAATGTAAATAGTATTAGGCCGGTATTAGGCCACACTATATATTGCTAACAACTTACCAGTTTTTATTATTATCTTTTGATACAGGCCAGCTGTATTTTAGATTTTGCCTTCGAAGCTGGTTATTAGTCCACAAATGTGAAATTAACGTACTGCGGGCGGTGGTACGGGTAATGGTTATTTAAACCATTATGATTATAGTATTGCTTATCTACTTAAAGTTAAAGTACTATTTCTTTATGAGTAGCATTTCTCCCAATTAAGTATAAAAGTCATAGGACTAATTGTTTTTATCGACCTTACAAGCATGCTGTTAAACAGCCTGTAAGACTGGGGGCGCAATATGATTTGACTAAACTAGTAGATGACCCTTGGCCCCATCATCCGACGCACATGATGCACGTTTTCGAATGACCTCAGATTGTCGCAGAACCAATGCACGCCTTCTCCGTCCAACATTTATGCAAGCCGGGGAAAAAACACAATAGTATCAGACCAAAGTTACCAATTACAAATATATATTTTCTGTGAACTGCATTCTGTTGCTTATCTTACCAGGCGGTCAAGGGCTTGACAATTAATCCCATGGCCGGCATAGAAGAGCTCTCCCCAGCAGCGGGCCCCGTCGAGACCCGGCCCCTAGAAGACGAGATCGAAGGAGACGATGAAGACGAGGAGGTAACGCAGTGCTAGATAGATATAACAAAAAAACGCAACAATTTAAATTTAAACCGTTGTGTGCGACAATTATCCATTCACCTTGGTCTTTTACGCTTGCTACTTTCAACAATAATACTAGTAGAAACTTCTTACTACCATTACATTAGGCTACACGTCTCCGTACATTGACGATACTGTCTGGAGTTGTAGCTATAGCTAGCTATTCACCTGCCAGCCCATCAAAGGACTGTACAGCTGATTATACACCTTGTCAATGTTATGTGACTGTACTTTTGAATTCTTTGTTGCTAAAAAGCGAACCCGAACAGTGAGTCGTGTCTACTTATTTCAAAATCAAATGTTGCAAATTCACATGAAGCGCTAAAGCACAGTTAGTTTTTTTATACAAGGTGACACGAGGTATTTTACAACTGATTTCCATTTAATTTGTCATTAGAGTTAGCAAACCCGAACATTAGGTATGTAGCTACACCCAACTGTATTGTCGAATAGCATTGACCCAATAGTCAAGTACCGCTTAACAATCCTGTGCACGATTAGGTTTAAGATAGCCAACATGAGATAATAACTAAGCCATGCAATTCTTTATTCCTCTAAATTAATAGTTTATTTCTTTTTTTTGTTTCAACATTACTTGTTGGCTAGTATACACTGGGAAATCAATGATTGTTATATATGGTATATAGGTCAAGATCAACATTTCTTGTTTTCCAATGTATGCCCACATGACTGTAATCTTGCAGACTACTGAGATTAGCATACCATATCCAGATTTGTGTGGTGTGTACTGATATTTATTTGTGAATGTCTCTGATCTTTGTGCAGCTGGATGAGACTCTGATGGAGAGGCTATGGGGGCTGACCGAAATGTTCCCTGAAACACTGCGTACTGCTGCTGAGGTTTCAGCACAAGGTTCTGTATCTGTAGCCAAGAAACTCTACAGGTGAGCACCCAATTGACTACTCACCTGAAACTACGGTGCATCTGTGTCTTAAGGCGGGTAACAAATAATTAAATTTAGACTTGTTTTGATTGGAAAGGGACGCTGTTCTGTGTCACTAAGTGCGATCCATAAACGTGCAGTAGTCTGGCACACAACCAACTTAAACCTGACCATCTGGCCTTTGCCTTGCCAGTCCTCTGGCCTTAGTCAGATGCAATTAACATCAAGTTGGTGTTTGGGGATTGCGTGCGTCATGCCACTGTTCTTTTTTTAAGTGAACGTTTACCTAGCCTGATGGTAAATTATGGCATTCTTATTTGTGTGCTTAGTTTTTCCCGGGCAGCAATGTGGGTGGGCACTACTTCCTTCATGATCCTGGTTCTTCCTGTTGTATTTGAGACTGAGAGACTACAACTGGAACAGCAGCAGTTACAGCAGCAGAGACAGGTGTGTGTCAAGAATTATAATTAATAAAAGTAATACAGGAAATATTTCAGCCTACTCAAGTGTCAGTACAATATAATTTATATGCTAATCAATGTTGGTGTTACACCTACAGATCCTATTGGGGCCCAACACTGGCATGTCTGGTGGGATGCCAGGCATGATGCCTCCTGCCCCAGGCAAGATGTGACAAAGATGTCCTTCAGCCAGCCAGCAAGATGCTACTAGTAAGGGAGAGCGAGCGGCTCGGAAGGAGATAAAGAGAGACAAAGAGAAGGGGAAAAAAGAAGGTGATAATCAAATACAGCAACAGTGGTGGTCACCAAGTGTTCGTTCCAACATCCAGGACTGGCTGTTTGTATGCATCTGTGGAGAATACAAATGCCATTTCCTTGTTGTTGCAATCAAAAGCGTCCCCTTTTGCTGTCTCTCTTCACTTCACAATCCTGCAGAGACTGACTTCCTGAGCACTGTCGTTTAGCTTTCTTTTTTATATACTTATAGCGATATAAATATGTTCCACTGGGGGGACAAGTGACGATGGATAATTAATTCAAATGGGGGTGTAGAGATTCTACACGTTAGCAGTTGTCTGTGTGTTTGCATTTTGGAGAATGTTTTAATGTAGCTGTCCGTGTAACTTCATGTGTGACCTTAGGATAATTGAAACTCTTTATGCTTTGGATGTTTATGCTGGTTTCACAAGTTTGTGAAGAATCGTTGTAATTAGGTTAACCTGCTACAACTGATTTCTACCAGTCATTTACTCAGATTTTTTATTGTATTCAGACCAGAGGTAAAATGTTTAGAATGGATCAGATAAAAATGTTATTCATAGACCTATCGCAACTTCCTATGCCACAGAACAGACACTCATACCCGTTTTACACTGTGCATTTCTGTCTGGACATTGTGTGATTTTACTCTTATCTTGAGATTAAGCTTAACCTGGTGATCCTGAAGGTCTTACTGTTTGCTGATATTAATAGCAACCTATGAATTAACAATTTGCTCATATTGCTCAGATCTCCATGAGGGTTTGACAAAGATGGATGTTTTGACATACAAGAAAGATTGCTTCCAGTAAAATATTTGCTATGTGCCAGTAATACACATTTTTCCCAGCACTTTACATACTGATGAATACATTACACCTTTTCAAATATGTCCATAAGGTCTTGTCAAGTATGAAGGACAAGTTAATTTTCTCTATTGGGATCCCTTTGAAAATTACGTATCTTACATCTGTTCCCTGAGCAAATCAGTTTGTTTAAAAAATGACTGCAGGAATAAAAAAAACAAATCAATGAAGATCAAATTGTGGAGTCCTATGCTTGTGAATATGACTTAAATATGCTTTGGAACTTGCATCTATTTCTAAGCAGCACTGTAAAAATGATGTGCAGGGTTTACTTAAAAAAAAATTGCATTAACTAAGTGCACCAGCTTTTTGAGTATTTTCTACTTGAATTTTTAAGCAAAGGTTATATGTTACAGGAACACAAAAAAAAACTATAGAATTTACTAAAAAATATTGCAACATGCGCTCACAATATTCAGGTAGATTTGACTCAATGTTTTGAATTATAAAAACGACCTGCATTTTTAGGTTGAATTTACTCAATAGTCTGTATTTGGCATTACTTAAATAGAATGGTAATTTTTACTTAACTAGATTAAGTCAATGTTATTACAAACCTTTTTATTTAAAATGTACGAAATAATTGCCACAAAATCAAGTACACAATTATATTGAGTACATTTTACCCACATAGGCCTACATTATTAAAATCTACATGACTACGGAATCGTTTTTTACAGTGAGGGCCATAAGAGTTGAATTGAGTATGATAATATGTAATTATCGTTGAACTGATATCAAACGTTTGGATTTCAGTTTCAGTGTAGCTTTAGTTATGCTTTTAGTTATGCTTTTAACAGTTTGGTAGCCGATGGTAGGTATAGCAGTCTGGACAATTGTTGAATATGTAATCTCATGGGCAAGGCAAAGGACGGACAAGCAGGGATGAAGCTTATAACGTAAAAAATTGTTTTTGTACTATTGAAAATACGGACTCGCGCCGGTAGTACCTGAAATATCAATGTAGAAGGTCCAAGCGCGAGGATCACAGAGGGACACCTCTGGTAACATATTCCCGCCACCAGGTGCCTGTGGACAGGAGTACAGGGATCTGTCTGACAAATATTGTAGCTTAATGTTCTAATCTAATCTAAGATTTAAACAAAATCCACGGCTTTAATAAAATAATTTCAGTAAGGATATATTAATTTGATTTACCTTCTGCTCATATAAATTAATTGGGGCAAAAGAGAAGACCAGGTCAGGGTGGGTGTGACTCGTGGGGTGGCTAACGTCGTTAGCAAAGACACTGAACTGAAATCTCCACGGTTGGTTTTACTGTATTTAGCAGGCAAATCATTAGTATATCAAACCATTGCTAGCCAAAGCTAACGTTAAATAGCTGTATCTGTTGTAACATGAGAGCAACAGAAGACCAGGTTGTGGAAGAGGAGGCCGGCTTCCAAGATGATGAGGTGTGAACGCTTATATATTTTTTTATTATTAATAGCTTATTGCCAGCAATACACTTGCAGCCAGCCAACGAGATTTAATGTTATTCCATTTTATCCTTATCCCAACAACAGGAATTATTTTTTCAAGACATAGACCTCCTTCAGAAGCATGGTATTGTGAGTAACATTGCCTTGCACTGCACACAATCTTAATCGAACACCCCCAGCTATGCCAGCCTATCTGAATCTAGTTCTCACATTCTTACACTCTATCCATTTGTCTTTGATACCTTTCCTTCCTACATTGACAGAACATGGCAGACATCAAGAAGCTGAAGTCAGTGGGCATCTGTACAGTGAAGGGGATACAGATGACCACTCGCAGGGCTCTATGCAACGTTAAGGGCCTTTCAGAGGCCAAGGTAGACAAGATCAAAGAAGCTGCTGGGAAAATGCTGGTGAGAGAAAGCGGATTATAATGTTTCAGTTTGAACAATACAGACTTCAGAACGTACAACCATGTGGTAGATAATGCAAATTCCCGTGTTTTGCGGTTCGTTTCATTTGTTTCTTATTTTCCTATTTTATGCAAGACAAATGGTTTCCTGACTGCCTTTGAGTACAGTGCAAAAAGGAAACAAGTGTTCCATGTCACAACTGGGAGCATGGAGTTTGAGTTAAGATTTAACCCAACCTTTACATAAACCTGATAATATGAAACGCATTCCTTTTTAGAGACAACTGTGAATATTTATTACACTGTTGTCTCTACCAACACACCCATCTATTCATTTCAAAGTTGTGTTTGGTTAAGTTAGGTTTAACCTTATATCCCCTTTTTCACCATAGTAAACTGCTGGGTGGAGGTATTGAGAGTATGGCTATCACTGAAGCATTTGGAGGTAATGATTCCTTTTGTCAATTTAGGGTCTAAATGTAGTCTTATTTTATATGCAAGTATCCTTAGACCTTCCTTCAGTATGTCATGATGTGTCTTTTAGAGTTTCGGACCGGAAAAACTCAACTCTCTCACACTCTTTGTGGTAAGTGAAGTAAAGGTTTAAACCATGAACGAGTTTTCTTTATTGTTGTTTTCATGTATTTGAATGTGACAACACTGAAGGGATGCGAGAGGAAAGTCTGATGCATTGCCCGGCACTGCACTTAGTCACGTAGTTGTTCAAAACCATACTTTGTCTTTGTTGTGTAGTCACATCTCAGCTCCCTGGAGAGGATGGCTACACAGGAGGGAAAGTTATCTTCATCGACACAGAGAACACCTTGTATCCTTCCATCTCAGAAACCTCTGCACCTGTTCGAAAGGTTTAGCTTCCAATTTGGCCATTTTGTAACCGATTTTTGTCACCCCTCCATCAGATAATCAATGTTACCTAAATAGATATAGTATTTAGAGCCATCAGAAGTTACACATTTATCTGGGTATGTTTAACCTTTCTGTTTATATTACACAATACTTAACCTGTGCTTCTCAGTCGTCCGGACAGACTAAAGGACATAGCTGATCGGTTCAATGTGGACCATGACGCTGTCCTGGACAATGTGCTGTATGCCCGGGCTTATACCAGTAAGACCACTAAGCCCCCACTAACTGCTGAGACTCAGAGCTTCCCTGACCACGACACAGGTTGCATTGCCTAGTTGAGCAAGGAGTCTTAAAATTTTAATAAATTGCTCTGTCCCAAGGTGAACATCAGATGGAGCTGTTGGACTTTGTTGCAGCCAAGTTTCATGAAGAAGGAGGTGTCTTCAAACTCTTGGTATATACTTCTCATATGGATTTAGCAATTTTTCAGTGACACATGTAAAGTAGAAAACTTATGGGCAGAGTCATTACATTGTAACTGTCTCTTTGTTTAATCTAGTGATTGCCTCTGACTGTCCCCGCTCTTATCTTCCCTCAGATCATTGACTCGATCATGGCATTGTTTCGCGTGGACTTTTCAGGTCGAGGGGAGCTGGCTGAGAGGCAGCAGAAGCTGGCTCAGATGCTTTCCAGACTACAGAAGATATCAGAGGGTCTGCCCCTGACTTCTACTCATTCATTCATTGCAGTAGAGATTTGGGGTTGTAAATATGCAGCAGATGGTGGATTTGTTTAAGAGATCATGTTTTACTCAACATTCAACTTCACTGTTGTCTTCAAAGTAATGGTTTGTCAAGAGAGTGGCAGTTCTCGATCCTAAATGTTGGTCTGTGTCTCTGTGCGGGATTGTCATTTTTCAGCACCGTCAATTGTGCTCTTGAGTCCTGCTTATAATCGTGATCTTATATGCTCTTTACAGAGTACAATGTTGCAGTTTTTGTCACTAACCAGATGACATCTGACCCTGGTGCCGGGATGACGTGAGTCATCTCTCTCTGAAATTAAATGTCTTGGATTCCAATAATGAACCAATTCAACAGTTCTCTTTTTCTAATCAACAGTATTGTAACATTCTTAAAATAGTTTTGATTGGATAAATTCTCTTGCCGTTGGTGGTCAGGTTCCAAGCTGATCCCAAGAAACCAATTGGAGGTCACATTCTGGCACATGCATCCACCACCCGAATCAGCTTAAGGAAAGGACGGGGAGAATTGAGAATTGCAAAAATATTTGATAGGTGAATAATTTTTGGCTGAGAGTCTGACATCTTTAAAAGGCCTAATTTAAAATGATTCGTTAGTGCTCACGAAAATAATTCCATGTAATAGTTTTGTCCACTCACTATTTACATTGAGATCTTTCACTTTGTAGTATTCCTAACCGCAATGTAGTCTTATGACTTTTGAATTTCCCCCCGGCAGCCCTGACATGCCTGAGAGTGAGGCAACATTTGCAATCACTCCTGGCGGAATCGCGGATGCCAAAGAGTAAAAAGGTGGAACTCAACCAACACAGATTGATTAAGCCCATCGTAACCTGTTTATTTAACTTCCACAGATAATGTTGAACTGAAATTTGGCGGTTCTCATTTATTATAAAGTATGTATATGAACTCAGAAAATGTAATTTGTTTATTTGATTTTATTAAAAAGTTGTTTTTACTTGTCAGACTTGACTTATCTAAAACTTTTATTTTTAAGTGCTTGAGAGGGACATATAAAGTATACCTCACTTCTTCAAGGCCTACTTCTTGATGAGTCCTCTACGCACATATTTGCAGATATTTATTCAGAACAGATTGTTGTTGCTGGTTCGCGTGGAATCTAGCCACTAGTGTCTCCTAATGGTCAGTTCTGGAACAGCAGTTACGGACTCTTTCTGCCGTTTGCCACAGACGCTGAGCTACCGGTCCCGCATGCCTCCCAACATAAGACAAAATATAGCACTAGAAACTTCTGTAAATGTCAATCTAGATATATCAGCGTACAAATAGATACAGTATTAGAATAAAAGGGGCCGTATTTGCCTTTTTACTGTAAAGCGTGTTAGCTAGCTTGCTAGCTCGGCAACTCACGACACGAGATAGGCGATGGACTCGAGAGACACAGCCCCGGATTCATGGGAGCTGGAGGAGGATGCCGAGGCCCCAGCTGCCGCGGGACTACAGACTGCTTTCGCCAATCTTAACGTTAATGCCAGGCCATTTGTCCCCAACGTAAACGCAGTAGAGTTTGTACCAACCTTTCTTCAAAGCAGCCCAACAGAAATTACTGTGTCGGACGGTAAGTTTATCCTTGAATAAAGAAATATTCTGACCGCAGGAAGTTAGCTAGCTCCAATGCAAGCTAAATAGTTAGCCTTCTATCTGGTAAAGCTATATTAGCGAACTAGCTAGCTAGCTAACATACATTCCGTCTAAAAAGTACTGACTGCCCGCCCTAATGCCAATGCCAAATGAGTTTTGTAAGAGATAAAACTGTATTTATGATACCAGTAATCTTTGTAAACTAACCATGTGTCTTATAGGGTAAGCTACTACATGCCATATTGTAATTAAATATTCAGTAATATGTGGTGTTTTCTGACAGGTAATGCTGAAATAGTTGCCAGTATGGAGGTGGTGGCTGAGACAGTTGGTAAGATATTATTTGTATTTATTTATTATTCACTCATTTGCACCCATCCAGTCTTTCATATGACACCTCTGTCACAGTGAAAAAACATACATCATTAGATGTTCTATTTATAATAGTAATAATTCAGGCAATAAATGCTTTGGAATAATGCCAATAAGGCCAATGACTGATTGTTATTCAAGGTGGCAATTACATGTGTGTTACACATCTAGTGAGATCATATGCTTTAGGAGTTCAGTTCATACAGTACAGGTTTACAGCATTGCCAACTCAAATCCACTTTTTTGAATGCATTCCCTATTAGGTGTAGAAATTCCTTCTTTCAAATTAACTCACTATTAACAAAGCTATAAAAAACTTTTGCTGTTTGCATTGCAGCCTTTAACTCTCCTTCTTAACTTGAGGCCTACCACTCCAAACTGTTAAAGCTACAGCCAACCCCATGTGCACACATCTCAGGCCTGTAGTCATGTGACTCACTTCACCTCAGACCAATGCCTGTAATAGACTCCCTCTATTGGTACACATGGTAAAATATCAACAATCCAGCAACTGTGACCTAGAGGTTTTGTGTTCTCGAAGGCGTGTACAATTGCTTTATGCTTTAGGTGTACCATATGCAGATGTCATTGGTTTTCTTTTTGGCACTTGATTGTGGCTCTCTACTCATATTTCCCATGCCTGGTGTATTGGTGCTTTATACCTGTAAAAGGAGAGGACAATACAAAAAATACTTTTTTGCAAGCAATAGTTACTTATTAATTATATTTTTTGATTTACCATGCTAAAAATTGTTCTGCCAACATGTAAGAAAACAAATTAATATCACTACAGTTTAAATAGAGCAGATGCGCACAGACCTCAATCTAAGATATCACTGCACATCAACCTGTTTCTTTCTAGTCTCACACAACAACTCTAACTCTCCAGAACTGAGCGCTCAAGGTGTATGGAGGAAATGACTGTGTTTAACCAAGTACTATGTAAGCACTAGTAAGTCGCTATGACTGGCAAACTCTTGATTTCTTCTAGCTCCAATGGAAAACGGAGGCACAGAGGCAGATATGACCAGGGAAGAAGAGACCTGGGAACAGAAAGGAGAGCCAGGCGAAGGAGAACCTGGAGGAGGAGGAGGGGAGGCCCTGGGAGCCGGAGGTCCCTGTGGAGAGGGAGCCGACGGAATAGAGGATGAGGCGATGATGATCATGGAGGAGGAAGAGGAGGAGATTCCTCTGCCCAAAGTAGCACCCGCCCAACCGGACGCTCCCAAGAAGGAGCACGTCAACGTGGTGTTTATCGGTCATGTGGGTGCGTTGTGGCCCCCCCATCCTTTATATGTTGTTCACTGACCCAAAAACTGCATTTGTTTAAGACTTTATAATCTCCGTTTGAGATTTGATCTATTTAAAACTACCCATTGATCAATTAGCTAGTGTAGATTGCTGCGTCCTATATAAAACAAGTCCCTAAGTAAATTGCAAATACTGCTGGCACATGCAGTTTAGAGCAAATTGATCGATTGCATTGGAACTGAAGAGCATTCACACACCGCAACACAGTGATGGTATTTAAGGGGGGATTAGATTGCAGGCTTTTCAATCTTATATTTTGAAGTCCAACGTAGATATGTTTTGTTTATTTTGAAACAATTTTTTTTTTACAGATGCTGGCAAGTCAACAATAGGAGGACAGATTATGTAAGTTATACTTGTATTATTGCTTTAGACTTACCACGTTTTGAGGTAAATGCTAAATTATATTGTGTTCTTAATCCATCATGGGCTCTTTTTGTGGTTGTATGTCCACACCAGGTACTTGACAGGCATGGTGGAGAAGAGAACGCTGGAGAAATACGAGCGAGAAGCCAAAGAGAAGAACAGAGAGACATGGTGAGCTAGCTGACTGGCTGGCTGGGGATTTGATGAGGGCTCAGCTGTTCGCCTTTGTGAAGGATTTTTTCTGATTCTCACAATGCTTGACATTCCTTTCATGGATGCCTCTCATAGTTTCATATTTGTCTTTAGTGCTTTGATATGATTGTCATCTCTGTAGTCTGTCTGGCTTTGAAATTGGGATTTAAATGTGATTTAGATCAATGGATTCTATATTGCTTTTAAGTGAAACAGCTATTTAAAAACTTGTCAAACATATCGTTCGGAATGAATCCTTGCAGCGCTATGTTATTCTCAAACAGTTGCAAACTCTTACTTTAAAAAAAAAAAAAAAATGTTTTGCGTACTACATCCAAAGTTAGAAACCAGAATTACAGTCTTATTGTCCCCATCCCACAGGTATCTATCCTGGGCACTGGACACCAACCAGGAGGAGAGAGACAAGGGCAAGACTGTAGAGGTGGGACGAGCCTACTTTGAGACGGAGAAGAAGCACTTCACCATTCTGGATGCCCCTGGCCACAAGAGCTTTGTCCCTAACATGATTGGCGGGGCCTCCCAAGCTGACCTGGCAGTCCTGGTAATAGGTTCCGTCCAATGCTCTGTCATTGTGCCCCTTCCCCCCTGCCTCACAGCAGGCTTTCATTGACCACCATTAGTGTAGTTGGCACTGAATCATTTGTTGGTAGGAAAATTTCTCATTCGCCCTTGTGTAATTTCATGTTTTGAAAGGGAATAGGATAGAGTACCTTGAAAATAGGCTTATGCTGCTAAAGTTATTGCTTTGATCTTAAAAAAAGTCTCTTAAATGATTAAACCCCATTTTATGGAGAAAAAAAAAATTATAATTGGCAACTAACTTTTTCTTAAACAAGCTTTTATGGCAGCGTTGCTCTTATAGTTTACCTGTAGTGTTTGAGTCACCCTAACCCTGTTATGTGTTGACCGCAGGTGATCTCAGCCAGGAAAGGGGAGTTTGAAACGGGCTTTGAGAAGGGAGGCCAGACACGGGAGCACGCTATGCTGGCTAAAACCGCTGGAGTCAAGCATCTTATCGTCCTGGTCAACAAGATGGACGACCCTACTGTCAACTGGAGTCTGGACAGGTGAGCCAGTTCACAGGGCAAATAAACCTGAAATGGACATTCACATAAAACAGTTTTATTGTCCTACTCCACTTTGTGTCTGTTATATCTTTATCACTGGGTTGAGCAAACAAAGGTTCTAGTAGCGTTGCCATTTATATAATTACTGTACGCTAAGAAAATGATTTAGTCATGCATGTGGTGTAACGTCCATCTGATCCCTTCCTCCCACCCTTCCCTCCAGGTACGAGGAGTGCAAGGAGAAGCTGGTGCCCTTTCTGAAGAAGGTGGGCTTCAACCCTAAGAAGGACATCCACTTCATGCCCTGCTCTGGCCTCACAGGGGCCAACCTCAGGGATCCAGTGCCCGATTGCCCCTGGTACACGTAAGTGGCCCTAATCAGTGCTGTAGAGACCCTACACGTTTCATTTGATGAGCACTGCCTGATGTTCAATTTGGCCCTCTTTGATTTCATAACAAAGTGAAACTGATCCATCCTTTTTGCTTTAGCTGTAACTGTTTTTATCAAACCATTTTCAAAATGTGCCAGTTGCATTCTTTGCCCCATTAAGTTGCAGACCCATAATCCTTTTGAGGGTTGATGGGATTATATCACTGTCAGCATCGATTTTGTTTGAATTGATTTCTCCCCTTCGGTCTGATTGCCAGCGGATTGCCATTCATCTCCCATCTGGACAGCCTGCCTAGTTTCACCAGGTCATCAGAGGGACCAATCAGACTCCCCATCGTAGACAAATACAAGGTGAGAAACACGGGGTGAATCTGTCCTTGTTGCATGCAACGGTATAGAATGCTTGAATGCTTTCTTAGAGCTCCCTGCATAAATGCGTGTTAGCCACATACAGCGCAACAGGAGGCCTACAGCCTAATAATTCGCTAGTTTACATGTGGGCGTAGATTTGGCTGAAGGAACATGTGATAGAACAAAGATATTGAAGCACTTTATCAGACAGGTTTTACAGCCCCTTCTCCTCTCCGTCACTCTTGGGGTTATGAAGAAAGTAGTTATATAATGATATATCCTCAACTATGCCCTGTATTCACTGTGTAAAAGGCGATCACTGACCTGTTGGTCGGGCAGCTGGTTAGCGCTGTTAGCGTAGCCAGTGGGGATGTTTTCATTTGATTGTATTCACTGTGTAAAAGGCGATCACTGACCTGTTGGTCAGGCAGCTGGTTAGCGCTGTTAGCTTGGCCAGTGAGGATGTTTTCATCCGCTTGTACTTTGTATAGTGTTTTCAGTGCACACTGTGACATTAATCACAGTGCCTTAAAGGCACTGTGATCCGAATAATGGAGGGGATCCTGATGCTACTGTCCCTTCCCCTGACCTGTTTCAGGCACTTTACGTTTCAACTAACTTGAGAACTTGTTTTTGATGTGTGTGTGTAGGACATGGGTACAGTGATCCTTGGGAAGCTGGAGTCTGGATCCATCGGTAAAGGCCAAACTCTGGTCATGATGCCAAATAGGGTAAAGATGTTTTCTGGGAATGGGGTTCCACTAATATATTTTGTAATGTATACCGTATACAGTCTGCTCATCTTCCAACTATAAGGTGCGTTTGTCCATGTTGAGTGATCCGTGCGCCGTGTCCCCCAGCACACAGTGGAGGTGCTGAGCCTGCTGAGTGACGAGATGGAGACGGACGACGCCGTCCCCGGGGAGAACCTCAAGCTGAGGCTGAAGGGCATTGAGGAGGAGGAGATCCTCCCTGGCTTCATCCTCTGCAACGCAGAGAACCTCTGCCACTCCGGACGCACATTTGACGCCCAGGTTAGGGATTCAGCGCGATAGATGGGCTGTCACGTTCACCGGCAAAGCATGTTATGTAAAACTGGATGACATTTTCATTGCAAGGAGAACCAAGGATGTTGCACTGTTAAGCTCCTGAAATTAAATAACAATGTCTGTAACGTATTGCTGTTTTCAGATCGTCATCATTGAACACAAGTCCATCATCTGTCCTGGTTACAATGCTGTCCTACACATCCATACCTGTATTGAAGAAGTACAAATTACCGTGAGTTCCTTTCCACTCCGTTGCTATGTGGATGATGTTTTGTTGAGGTAAAGAATATCGTTATCTATTGTCAATAGATTGTCTACCATTCTTGTTCTCTTTCCTTAGGCCTTAATCTGTCTGGTCGATAAGAAGTCAGGTGAGAAGAGCAAGACGCGTCCTCGCTTTGTCAAACAAGACCAGGTTTGCATCGCCAGACTACGTGCAGCAGGAACTATCTGCCTGGAGACCTTCAAAGACTTCCCTCAGATGGGGCGGTTCACACTCCGTGATGAAGGTTTGTGTGTGTTTGACTGGGCAGGAGCCTGTGTAAATGTTAGTCCTAACCGTCCTGTTTTGTACACATTCAGTATCAAGCCTATGAGTAATGGGAATGTGAAAGAGAAATATTCAAAATGACTACAACTATTACATACATTCTCTTTCAACCTTACCCATTCTGTCTTGTAGGTAAAACTATCGCCATTGGTAAGGTGCTGAAGCTGGTTCCTGAAAAAGACTAAAGCCAGTAGCACAGATCTTCCAGCAAGACGTCACCTGAAGAAGCTGCTACAGCCTATCTATACAGCCACTCTCTCTCGTTACACGCCACTAAACTGAAGAGGAGGACATATCAAGTCATAATAAAAGATAAACAAAAGACTGAATCAGTTTTTATAATGAACAATCTTAATGAAAGCCTAGTGTCAGCTTTCTCATATTGAGAGCTCAGCTATGCCACTAATGTAGCTTTTGTTCCCCCGTACCTACATTTGTTTCAGAGATGGATGTTAGTCGGGTTGGAAAGAGTGGAACTGGTCTAAAATCACAGCCTGCAGTTTATAAATAATTCTTTGCATATACAAATAAGCAACAAAAGCTGAGAATGAGGTGGAATATGGCATGGTTTTAGTTTAAAGGATCCCCAAATTGAACAATTTAATCTGGTCTGTTCGTGCACATTTAGAATGGAGGATTTCGATTCACCATGAAATGTTTGCACAAGGTACCCAACTATCCTAGGACTTACAATTCCTTCACATACATGCATATATACGGACACTGCTGTTACTTAACAAGCAACAATAAAGTTTCAAACTGGGAAACATGTCTCTTCTTGAGTAGAACGAAATTGTTATTTTACTATAGAAATACATCGGATATGCCTGTGGACTGTTGAGAACAAGAGTGTTTCACAGTTGGCTAATTTAGCAGTCCTGGCATCTGCGGTGCGGCATAGGTGTACTAAACATACATACATACCTGTGATGGTCGTCCTCACGGCAAATAAAGTTTTGGGCGTTTGAATACAAGAGTCCCTACGTAGTCCATTGCAATTTACGCATGCGCATGTCCAGCAAACACGTGAAGAAGTCAGCATGGCAGCAAGTAAAACACAGGATTTGGAACTCGACCTATCGCAGGTATTAACATACATTTAAAGATGTTTAGCATTCCTGTGGAATATTCATATGATAATTTACTTGAGTTATGTAGGATGATGGGTTATTTTTTTACTTGTTATTATTAGTTGTTATTCTTCTCCACGTAAAGTATTCTAGTATCGTTAGCCTATAAAGATAGCTGTACGTGCTAACTTAACACAAGTCGTTTTGACAAGTTTCTAGTTAGGAGTAGCCTACGTTTACTTTACGTTGGGGTAATATATAATAAATGATAATACCGTCAAACAGTTATCTGTAGTGTGCGTATGGCTTATCCATTGAGGTATGTTGCCATGTCCTCTCTTAATTTTGAAGAAGGCACGCGTTGGTGTAAGAGCCTACGTTGAAGAGTTATTGTATTAGATTTTGACTTCTGTTTTTTTTCTTTGGAACGTGTGCCCAGGTAAAGAAAGCTTCTCTGGCCCTACTGGCTTTTCTAAAGTCGAAGTCCACCAAAGACTCTATTCTCCTCAACGACAGTCATCAGATATCACTCCTGTTCACCCTGTGGAAGGTGCCCAAAAAGTCTCAGATCATCCGCATGTGAGTAGCAGAAACACCTCAGAATCCGAGATTTGGGTGAGCACCAGCTATCCCTCTCCTCCATCCTCAGTGTAGGGCATGGGCTATACCATGCACAAATAAAATGAGTAGTAACGTGCATAATAAAAATATGCCTACATCTACATTTCTTTCAGCCCCCTGCCCCATGGCCTGACCCAGGACATTGATGAGGTGTGTCTGTTCACCAAAGATGAGCCCAGCATGACACCCGAGCAGACACAGCGCTTCTACAAGAAGCTTATGGAAGAGAGGGGTGTCAAGAACATCGCTGAGGTATCATGTACAAACCTATTGCACACTGGAAGCACGTTAGTGATACATGTTTGGGAAGGTCGGGTGTGAAAATGTAGATGTGTCTGTTAGTACTTTTAGAAGTTAAATGTATTACAGGCCTTTTTGTGTAGTTAGATCTATGTTTGATCAAATGGCCCTCTGACTTGCGGGCGTTTGCTCAGCACCACAGCAAACTCTGTCCTCCGGCTTCAGTGTTGGACACGGGCAATGCAGGTGCTACAGAATATCAGGGTATATCCAGATGGGCTTTCCTCTTCTGTTGAAACCTGTCTCTACAGCTCTTGATACATTGCATGCATGTGCTTTTTATGACAAGAACGATGTTGTTCTGTTTTTGCCGATCATGCAACTTATAAGGCATGACCAGCAAAGTTTCTTAACCTGACCCCCCCTTCCTTCTCTCACTCTCAGATCATCCCCCTTAAAATGCTAAAGACAGAGTACAAACCCTTCGAGGCAAAGCGCCGTCTGCTGGGGAATTACAACACGTTCCTCTCTGACGACCGCGTCCTCCGCCTGCTGCCCTCCCAGCTAGGGAAACACTTTTATGAGAGGAAGAAGTAAGCCCTGCTCTTTAGTGTTGGTGTTCTTTAAGCCTGTTCCAATAAGAATAATTTGTTTGTCTTTCCTTGTCTAACCATTTAGCTAGGTTAAGTCAAATGCACTGTGTTTATGCCTCTTGCTTGGGCCTACTCTGCTGGCTGTAAACCTCCAGCAAGTATTATGAACAGAATGCTCAGCACGTTAGTTATTTGTTTTCTGTCCTGGCTCAGAGTACAATCCAAAATATGCGGAGACCTTAAAGTCTTTTGACTCACAATTGGCACAAGCACTCATACGATGCTGTTCTCACCGAAGAAGACAAGATATATGATTTCAGTTGTGGAACTCTATGGACTGGACCAGTGCACAATAACAGCGCAGCACTTTTTCCTTTGGTATCATGAATGATCTTGACTGTGTTATGGTTTTATAGTACCTTACCCATACTCCTTTTATGAAGTGCACCTTGTGACTAAGCAATTTGGCATTTGCATAGTTTCAAATGTCTGTATATCTGGCATATGGCATTAAAAAGACAAACTTAACGATAAACAATATATGAATTCCAATCTAGATAAATGATGAGTGGGCTGTTCACATCGATAAGTGACTTTACCAAATACTCAGAAGGGCAAATGATGTGTTCAATTGGCAGTTTTTAAGTATAATATATTTTTAAGGTGTGAATGTGTTTGTGTGTCCCCTCCAGAGATCCCCTGAGTGTGAACCTACGGAGCAAAAACCTGGCCAGAGACATCCAGAGAGTCATCCAGGGCACCAGGATCACCGTCACCAAGAAGGGCTGCTGCTGGTGAGGCCTCCTCGGCTAGTGCAGTCAAATACGCAGAGTGCATAGTGTTCATCGTCTTTACGGCTTACTCTTATGTATGAATACAAAAGAACAGCACCCCAGCAAACCCTGTCTTGCAGACCGTGTGGAACATGGGTAATGAGGGTGCAAAAGAAACTCAAAGTGTATCCAGATGGGCCTTCCACTTTTATTGGAACCTGTCTCTACAACTGATGAAACAAAATCATTTTTCTAATACAATTTATATTGTTTGCTCCCTTCCTTTTTTGGGGGCCCACGCTGACGGATTCTGCATTGTACTGGCTTGAAGTCCTGGGTTTTGTAATACGTTTTGTGTTTTACAGCATGGCTCGTGTGGCCCACTCAGGGATGACTGCCGACCAGATGGTAGAGAACATTGAAGCTACGGTCAACACAGTCATTGCCAAACTGTTCATGGTGAGTCTGCAGCAGAAATTCAACATCGCTGCTAAAGCTTGATTGATTTTTTCGATAACGCTTTGTAGGATTGTTATTGTTAGTTGGTGTTAGGTACTTTTATTTTATCTGTCATGCCAAAAAAACTAAATTGTTTCAATTATTGATGAGAGGTCCTTAGGCTGTTTTCATGAGGTATATTCTGTTTGCAGAAAGGAAGAGTGATCAAGCTCATCCACCTGAAAAGCCAGTCCTCTGTTGCCCTACCCATCTACACCTCCAACCTCAACAACCTAAAACTCATAGAGGATGAACAGACGCTGGCCAAGGAAGCCAGGGACAAGGTGTGTTTGCCTGCCTGTCTGCCTGCCTGCCTGCCTGTCTGTCTGCCTGCCTGTCTGTCTGCTTTAATTCATTGTTTGTGATTTAATCAAATTGTTTGTCTTCTGTTTACCCAATCTAGAAGCATGCAAACAAAATAAAGAAGAAGAAGGCAAAGAAAACAGAGACCACTACTGAGGAGACGATCCCGCAACTGGTACCCATAGTAACGCCTATCAAGAAAGCCAAGATGGAGGTCAGCACTGCAGTAATGTGGCTGCCAAATCAGTTGCTTGGGAAAAAAATATTTTGGCCATTAGTTACAAAGCATTTCTCTCCTGAGGATGAAACATTTGTAGTAACTTTATAGCAACATTAAAATAATGAGATAGTTTGCTTTTACGCAATCTTTTTTTTTTTGCCCATAGTTTTAATGTGGTGAATCATCTTCTCTATTCCTCTGTCATAGATGCTATCCAAAAGGAAGGGGCTAGAGAAGGTCCCCCAACCTGCAGCGGGGAAGAAAGCAAAAGGCAAAGTGACCAAGGGATCTCCCAAAGCCCCAGCAAAGAAAACGAAAAGGAAATTGTCCAAGTCGAAATGATGGCGACTGTGAAAGTGTACTCTTCTTTTCATGGACATTTTGACTGTGGTCCTAAAGGAATGGCCTATATGATTCTGGTCTTATTCTGTTTATTCCAGTCCAATTGCAGGATATGGATAGTTTTATATTATAGATTAATGAAAGGAGAAAAAAACACCTTTGCATATCAACCCTTTTTGTAAGTCAGTCATCCTATTTCCAATCTCTCCAAAGCAAGTACTATTGTCACATTCAGATAAATAGTTATTGACCTGTCTGTTTTCAATGGATACTTAAATTCTAGAATTCATTGCTGTCACTGACTAATTTCTCACTGAAAATGTTGATTGTGTGCTCATACAGGCCGTTTTGACGCTTTTAGGTCGTTTTAGATGTGTGTTATCCTTGAATTATGTTTACCATTCAAATAAAGCCTGGCAACAGAGCTCCATTCACTGGCTAGATCAGATGACATGTATTGTTAATGGGTTTGCACACAGGGTTGTTGAACTGTCGTCAAGCCACTCCTAGACCAAATTTTCATAGAAATGGAGTATACTTAGTGATTTTTTTGGACCATATGAGTTCCGCTCATATGGCTTTGCCTTTGAAACCGGCTTGACTATACACTAAAGTACAGTGTGAGGTAGTGGTCACTGATTTGGTTGAATAAAGTCTATGGACGGATGGAGTCTAAGGTGACAATGCTGAGTACACCGCTCCAGCCCCCGCTGATGATGGGCATGTCAACAGACGGTGTGTCTGTCCATTGAGCTCTAGCTGCAGAAGGTGGGTGTGGTTAGCCATCTGGAATTACATGGCATGAATAGAAGAGATTGTAGGTCTATGTATACAGAGGGTGATGGGGCTATAGCCAGATATGTTTGTTAGGTTGCCGCCAGTAGTACAAGGCTGGGAAAGGACAATATTGGCAGGGACCGATTTTACGGAGTAGCCTTTTATAGCTAACTCGAAAGTAAATTCAGTTAAAGACCACAACTGGTCAATCTCTTCTTAAAAGGTGAAAAGACAAGCTCAACCACATTCCTCCTTAAAATGACTCCTGATCAGCACCGTACAGAATCGGAGGAATCTGTCAGGAGAATCCTCTGTCCAAAATCCAGTCCTCCAGAACCTGCCTGCTGGACCTACTTCCACAAACCCATCATTGTGATGGTGCTGGGGGCCTTGATGTCTGCCATTGGCGCGGTTCTCTTCCTGCTCCACTCATCTGGGGTGACGGATGCGCCCCATGCCACCGCCCCGGCCTGCCTGTCCATAGGGCTGATGTTTGTTGTGGTGGGCCTGGTCTGGATCCCTATACTGAAGGAGAATCTGAGACGGAAAGGCCTGGGGCTGCAGACCAGGAGCAGGTCTTTGAGCAGTGTATAGGAAATGATAGGAGAATATGCAAGGTAAAGCCGTCACTTCTTAATTAAAGGGATTTCAGCTAATGTATAAGCATATTTTCATGAATTTTATAAGTGAGAATGATGTTTTGAGAGACTATTTGGGACTATTGGATAAAAACAAATACAACACAAGCCCAAATCAGACTCACAACTAGATGAGGGGCATATTTTACCACTCATGTACTGCTATCTGATAAGCACGGTGAAGCCTGAACTTTGGTTTTACTGTGGGTTGTTCCAGGTGCACCTCTCTCACTCTACACTCTGCACAGTTTGGCAACGGTGTGTGCACACTTTGGAAACTACAAAACCCCTACCTTGGAATCAGAAATCAAAAGAATCATCCTGGACTTGGTTGACTGTACAATGACGTCTGTTCAAGTAGAGACAGTTATGGAGAGGAGGTATGATGGGGTCGGGCGGTGTAAATGTGCTTTTTGGTTTGCAGTGGCCCATGACATACTGGGTGCTTTGATCCTGCTGACCGGGGTGTTTGGGGGACTGTTCATCCACGACCTGTTCATCTACGCTGGGGCTGTGATGATCTTCCTCAGCCTGCTTTGGTGGGTCTTCTGGTTCTCGGGAAACATTGAGGTGCCACCAGAAGAGCTCCAGGATGATGTTGGAATGATCACGCCAAAGAACCGGGGAATCAGCGGTGCGGTGAGGCGTATGTCTGATCGTTTCTCCAACAGACTCAGGAACTCGCTCAGGAAAAACGGGAAGGCGAATGGGGATGGTCCCTCTGTGTCCCGGTCGGCACTGCCGCAGGAAAACGATTCGCCCACTGCCCAGCAGCTGAATCCTGACGTGTCCCTCTCGGTCATCTATGAGAATACGACAGCTTCGTGGTCATCCAAAGAACTGGTCAGGGAGACACTGTCAATATAACCTGGTATTTTCTGCCTCTTTCCATGATAATTACAGATTTGCAGATTTTTTCAACCATAAAACAAAGACATTTGCTCAAGAAATCATATGCTCCAGATTCTATGCTATTAGTGTCATGTACATTAGACATGGGTAAAGGAAACGTGTTTGTCAGGCTGGTAATAATTGAGCAACACGAAGATCTACTCTGGATGGGATCCACTTTTCTTATCTAAAAGATAATCAGTGTAGACTTTGAACATATACACACTGTCACACGATTTATGATAATGAAAGCATATGTTTTCTTTCTGCACAATTTTGCGTGTTTATTGTTACTTGCAAACCAACAGATTATTTAGCAAAACATAGTAATACTATAATAATACAAAATGTAGACAGTAATTAGAGAGGTAGTATTTTAGATGTATCCAAGTATATATCTGCTGTTAGTCTATAACGTGTCTTCGTTGACTGGAATGAGATAGTGCAAATGAAAAAGACATCTCTCACACATTCTTAATGTACTCATTGTTGCAGTCAAATTAGAGAACTACCAACAAAGCACTTTAAACACATATTATTTAAAACACTTTAATGTTTTCATATATAATTCTCAGTTATTAGATACAATTGCTCCTGTTGACAGGTTCTACTTATTTGTAATATTTGTTTTTTGTGTTCCTTGCAATGCTGTTTTGGAATTGTTAATAAAATATTTATTGTTAAATAAAATGTTCTTTAGTTAATCAAAGCATACACAAATGAAGCTACAAATGTGTATGTGTGTGTGTAAAGCTACATACTTTATAAGTATTTAAAACGGTCTGCTGATTAAAAACTGAGGTGGGGATATAAAAAAACCTGCATGAGAGTCTTCAGCTCTTCATCATTGTATCCTATCTGCATAGAGTAAAATACTAGAAGTCAGTTCAGCCCCTTCTAGGGAGCTGACATCAGGATGACAGACACCATCTTTGTGTAAAACCACAAAGGTTTCTGTAAAAAAGGGACCTCCCTCAACACCCGATGTTTTGTTTTTTTTACATACCCTATTTACATTTTCCTTATTTCCTGCAAAACTAGACCCTGTCAGAAAACCAATGATAGAGACTGCCATTGTATTCAGCCCGTTGTATTCCAGTACAGAAATGTCAGAGGAACAGTGTGGCCTGGGTTCTTACTTCGATGGCCTTGTGGAAGAGTGCAAGAAGTGTTCTCTCCGATGCAACTCCCCACCGAGAGTGTGCACACAATACTGTGCCCAATGTAAGTACAGTGCCTCTATTCTCAGACTGTGTAGATAGGTTGTGTTCAGTCAGCCAGACAACTATGAATACAAATGAAAATGTATTTAAGCTATAGCTATATTACTATTATAATGATATGTATATGTTGTAACAAGCCATACTTTTGTAACACCGTAAATCAATGAGGGATTACTGATGGAATGTACAGTACACTTTAACGGTATAGTTTGAACTTAAAAAAAGAGTACTTCAAAAAATATTTATATGGAAACACCTGGCCCCTTTATATGATCTATTGACAGATTGATTGATGTTAAGATTCAGGCTTAGCTGGGATGTAAGAGTGAATAGAAAGTATGCCAGAGAATGGAAACATCTAATTCTGGCCCACCACCTGTCAAAACGCTTCACTCATAAGCAATTAAGCAGATATGAAAAATGCCTTGTTCTGATCGCTGTAGTCTCATTTCAAAACAGACCTGCTCTAATGTTTCTGCCATTCAGCATCCGAGAATAAAGCTCCTGAAACCAACCCTTTTGGTCTAAACCTAGTCTGGCTGTTGGTTCCCTTGTGTGCCCTCACCACTTTCCTTCTGCTTTTGCAAGTGCTGAGGAAAAAGGCATGCAAACCTTTCCATAAGGACAACAAGGGTAAGAGACATATAAGCACAACATCACCTTTCATGGAGACTAGATAATGCTATCAGATAACCTGAAATGTAATCAGTGAAGGTTCTCTGACTCTCCTTTTCGGTTGATAATGCTATCTTTTTGCCATGGAACAGTATCAGAGGCTATTCCATTCATCATCTGGGACGGACTCTTGCTTGACTCAACATTTGTCTGTCTGAAGGTCTTTATTTCAGTGTCAGTGGTCTCTTCCTTGGCCTTTCTGCTTGGTTGCCCATAGAATTACCAGAAAGAATGACACACTGATTACTTGAATCCTTTCTGACTCACAAAGAGGGGAGTGAAGCCAAATTAAATCATTGACAGTTTAATATATAATATCATCGAGGTCAGAATCATTCCTGCATACACAATTAAGTCATAGCTTTACAAGAATTTTTAAATGTTTTAAATTAGAAATTAAGCTATTTGTGATTCCTAGTTGTATCAATCAATGTAAGTCATTTATTTTTGACAGTTATGGGACCAAATGAAATGGCTGAGACTGCTGAGGTTAAACAGCCTTCAAACACTGCTGAGGAGTTTGAAGACACACAGCTAGAAAACGTGACCATTGGAGCCATGGATTTGGGTGACCAGGGCCAGTGGCTCTCAAAGCTGCCTGTCCCCTCAACAGAAGAGGGAACCACTATATTGGTCACCACAAAGACTGTGCAGACCTATAACCACACTGACCTCCCCACAGAGGAAGAGACACTGGGGTGGTGGGGAAATATTACTTGATATATGGGCAACTCATGCGAAACAAACACCGTCACTCTCAAGTAGACAGTGGACACTATAAACACATACACACACACACCCACATACACACTCACACACCTACCCCCCCTCCCATACACACACACACACACACACACGCACGCACGCACGCACGCACGCACGCACACACACACACGCACGCACGCACCACACACACACACACATCTCATCCCCGTTGTTTATAACAACCAGTAACCCTATTACAATGTAATCATATTTCTCAATTACAATGTAATTTCAAGTTAACAATAAAAATGTGTTTTACGAGATGCATGTGTAGTTTTAGAAATAAAAAAACTACAAATCCCATCTCATCTCCACTGTGGCATATGACCGGAGTGTTATGTCATGTGACCCACGCAGTTGGACGCTTTCGCTTAGCAGTGGCACAAGAGGAGTGTCACATAAACATAAAATACCTTTTCTTTGTGCCAAACGCCAGACCAGACTTTTGACAGCATTCACCAAACCAAAATGTGTTTCATTTGTTTTTAATACAATTGCTTCTCTTATGTGACTCTATATAACTGTTTAATAAATGAATAAAGTGTTACTTGCAGGCCTTTGTGAGCTAAGCATCCCCCGGAGCAGCTAGGCTAGTTTACTTCTTCGCGACGCTAACCTACCGGATCAAGTGTATGCAACAAGGAAAGCATGGAACCAAATATTAGCAACCTAAAGGAACAAAGTAATGAATCGTAGACACCTGGATTTACACGAGCAAGAATTTAGCAAGATAAACTAGCTAGTTTTAATGTCAATACTGTTGGTGTTGGGCTGTCAGAATGAACGGTGAGTTACATTTTGTGCGTTAAATTGATTGGCATGTTGACCAAAGTAATTAATGAGTATGTGTGCATTGTGTAGGTAGCTATGAAGTGACCAGTGTACGCGCTAATTACCTCTAAGTTTGAGTCTTGCCTGCTATTCCATGCATTGCATGACTATTGTAAACCAGAGCATGCTTATTAGTCACGCATACTATTACCAACATTAGGACAATCATTTTGAGCGCTAGTAGTCTGACTGCAAGTACGTGTAAAACCAACAAAATCAAATATATGTTTCTCTCTCCCACAGTTGTTGCAGTGGCTAGATTGATTAGAGATTATATATATTTATACAAATATAAATTGCTATGTCTTCAGCTAAACGTAACTTGTAGGCCTGGTGGAACAGTAGAAGCATTGGATAATGAGCAAAGAAGGTAATATGTAGTGAAAGAATGACGCTATAGCATAGTCTTAGCATCCCCGTCTCCCAACGTCAAAAATAATGCCCATAATACCAAAGAGTCGATGGAAAACACATCATGCCATGCTTCCAGACCAGAGTAAAAGAGAACGCACACAGCTGAACCTTTAGGCAATGTCCTGTCATTTGTTTCTAGGCACTCAGCAGAATGACACCAAGCGACAGCACCTGCTGGAGAGGCTGCTGGATGCTGTCAAACAGGTGAGGTCGCCTTCTTCTAGTAAAGAGGGACTACTTCGGGAGCTCTGGTGGACATTGCTACTTTCAGCAAGCCGAGTGTGTGCTCATACTGTGCAAGACGGGTGAACATTCCATGATATTAGCCTGTGGTGGCTTGGGAAATGTAGCCCGTCGCTAAATGATTCCATTTAGGGAGATATTTTCATCCCTTCAGCTTTCAAGTGTGGAACTGATTCTCATTTTGTCCAGATTGTAGTTGTTGCTATTACATTTTCTCAAAACCCGTGGTCTAGAATGCCTACTTATCAAGGAAGTGAATCTTTCATGATTGTTATTTTTATTAACCCTTACAGTGCCAAATCCGCTTCGGAGGAAGAAAAGAAATTGCGTCCGACTCAGACAGCAGGTAAAAAAAAAAAGCAGCTTGTCTCTTTGTAACGTTGCAGTATCTTTTGCCTCTAGCCTTGTGCTTGTGAAACACTCGTGTGTGTGTGTGTGTGTGTGTAATTTCAATCCTGTCACGCTGACATTTTGCCCAATGAAGGGTTTTGTGTCTTTGTTTCTGTATTTAGGAACTATAGCCCATGTGACACAACCTATTTGTTCTTTGTGCTATGTCCCATCCTCTTTGCAGTGGCATCAGTCTTGAGGTCCACTGTCCTGGATGAGGTCAAGTGATATACATGTGTTTGTGTTTATGACGTGTCCCCAGGGTGATTTGCCTGTGTGCCCAGCTGGAGGTGGTGCTCCAGCACGGACTGAGGAAGACTAGTGGTCTGGCGCTCACTGCTGCCGCCATCAAACAGGCCGCTGGCTTCACCAGCAAGACTGAAGGAGGTATGGATGGTCTGTCTGCAGCGACAGAATCTGGGGCTACCCCAAAATGAACATGTCACAATCTGCCCCCACAAAGTAGCACTTACAAAAAAATATGTTGACACACTAATACAGAGTTTAGCTCCCTGAGAAAATAGCCCGCCATGTAACAAGGTCATCTGTGCTGCTGATCAAAGATGCTCATATTAGTTGGAAAATGTATCCATAAATCCAGTTTATGTTTGTGATCCTGCGACAGTCCATAGATTCATGCCACGATGAATCAGAGCGTTACCAAATGGCTGACACATGAATACACCTTTCAGGCAGATGTTTGATCCTGTGGTAGCCCCTGGAGTTTCATTTTGACCCCAGACCTTAGTCACATAAAGGGAAACGCCTTGTGTCACACAAGAAACAGATGTTCTGTTCAGGGGCTCGGGGGTTGGCTCCTCTCTCACACCAGCGACACAGAGAGTGAAACCTCAAGGTTATGGAAGTGATTCATTCAAAGTTGCCGCTCAATTCCTGCACCCCCCCCCCCCCCCTGTAATTCATTATGTGCCCCTCACTTTTTCTTGCTCTGCATTTCTTTTCTCTCTCTCTCTCTCTCTCTCTCTCTCTCTCTCTCTCTCTCTCTCTCAGGTGGGACCTCAGTAGCACCTGTTATGGTTTCATGTTGATATTAGTGATCATTGTTGTCACTCTCAGACAAAATCTATTATTTTGTCTTTGTAAACATTCTCTGTCTGAAGGCCACATAGCTCTTTGTGGAGTTACACAAACAACTGTGCTGTCATAGTCGCCTTACAGTTCCATAACTAAAGAAAACTTCCACAAACTAAACTCTTCCAGAGACTGGAAATAGCAGCAGTGTAGCACTGTGTTCTAAGGTTATATACTAATGAGGTACAAAACAAGACACCTCTATTGCATGCCTTCTCAGTAATTACTATGCATTTGGAAAGCTTACCGTGGAAGCGGAGGTGGTTTTTTAGGTTGTGTGTACTCTCTAAGGGATTTTAAGCAGTTGTGGTGTAGTTATGCTGTTGTCAGATGTTGCAAGGTGTCAGAATGGTTGTGGAGTTCTCGACGGCCGCATGAAAAGTTAAAAGGTGGGAAAGCTTGTCATTCTGGCAATGAAAACTTTCAAAGTTCATACTTTCTCATGATATTCTGACTTCTGAGTTCCGATGGTTGTGCACTTTGACCATAGGGCTAGGTAGGTGTGCATGTAATGATGCCAGGCTCAATTATGCGTCTTCTACTAACTAACTTCTACTGCTATGTTATCCTTTCTACTTGGCTTACACTAGTATATTGGTCAGAACGATTATGTTTTGCACAGTTAGCAAAGCGAACCAGGCATAAAACATGAAATATAAATTCCTGGCTGCATCTAGTCTTTGAGCTAACTGCATGTTTATCTAGGTTAATAAATGATTTACCCCCCCTTCTTCTACCATCCCCTGTCTCCTCCCCGTCCCAGAGCTGACCTTCTGGTTCCACGTGAAGCAGCACCTGAACCGCCACGAGCTCCAGAGGTTCTACGCGCTGCGTCACATCTCCACAGAGCTGGGCCGGGGCCGTGCCTGGCTGCGCTGCGCCCTCAACGAGCACTCCTTGGAACGCTACCTGCACATGCTGCTGGCCGACCGCACACGCCTCGGGTCAGTGGGGCTCCCTGTGTGTGTGTGTGTGTGTGTGTGTGTGTGTGTGTAGGGGTGCACACATGTCTCCCAAGTGTATTTGTTTCCATGGACTTCCTGTCTCACACTTGCTGCCCCCCCAGTGTCCATTCAGGCATTCACACCCGTCATGTGTCTTTTAGCATGCAAGAAATAACATGGCTCTTCTCGGTTGGTTTTTCCAGGACCTATTATGAACACTGGGCGTTCGTTCTGGATGAAGAGAGAGCCAGCATGCTGCCCACCATGGCTGCAGGTGAGACCCTCTTCACAGCTCCTGACCAGGCTGAAGTGAACTGACCTATCTTCACTGTAGTCGATGGAGCTCTTAGCAAACGGGGCTCTGAGAAATGCCAGTGGGATACACACAACACAATGACTAATCTCTCCTCACAAGTATTTGGAAGTCTGTGTGACGATAATAATAATACATTATAATTCATTAATAATTTTGTTTTTTTAGCGCTTTTCTCAATGACTCAAAGCGCTTTGCAAATCGGTTGCCAATTAGTTACACACAACAAACGGACAGACAGCACACACACAACAAACAGTCTGAGTGACACCACGGCAGCCAAGTTGTGCCAGACTTGCTCACCCAGCATATTGTTTCAGACTCCAGTTTTATTAGCAGTGCCTTTGGTCAGGGTCCTGGTAGTAGTATTAATCCTGTATGTTTTTGATAGTGGGAATAAACCTGCAAGAGAACATGCAAACTCCACACAGAAAGACCCTTGGGTCAGCTGGGGTTCGAACCACAGACCTTCTTGCTGTGAGGCAGCAGTGCTAACCACTGAGACTGCCGTAGTCGATGGCCTCCCTTGTCCTCCCAGTTAAAAGCTGTTCCCCTATCGCTGGTTTACCCCTAGGTCCTGCTATCTCCCCTCTGTCCCGCTCACCACAGAGCTGACCAATCACGTCCCGCTGCCACACATCTTAACTCTGCATTAACCGTTTATCAACCTGCTCCCAGGCCTGAACTCCATCCTGTTTGCCATCAACATCGACAACCAGGACCTGAACGGCACCGTGCAGGCTCGCGGCGGCGGGGCCTCCTCCGTGTCCCACCTGCTGAAGGAGTCCACCCAGGGCATCGGCAGCCTGTGGAAGGAGTCGGCCCAGGGCGTGAGCTCCCTGCTCAGGGAGATCAGCACAGCCACCGCCGTGGTGCCCGGCTTCGCCAGCAACGAGGGGGCCGCCACCGCCTCCTCCTCCTCCTCCGACCCCCTGCCGGTGCTGCCCCGCAGTGCGTCCGCAGGTAGGAGGAGAACCACAGGCTCCGCTGGGCCCTAGAGAAAGTCCCGTCCAGCGTGACTCCATTACAGACGAGAGTTTTACTTTACTACAAATGTAGTTCATTCAAAGATGGGTAGAAACAAACCTTCCTATTCTATACTATTCTATTCTATTCTATTCTACTCTGTCCTGTCCCAGACTCGGGGCTGAGGAAGGAGCGTCGGAGGAGGAAAAAGATCACCAACATCATCTCCTTCGACGACGACCTGGACGGAGGACGAGCTGAGGACGAGGAGGAGGCCGAAGAACCCGCCGACCGGAGCGCCCTGACCAGAAAGAGTCACCCTGGGCCACAGAGCAGCGTGGACGAAGGCATCGACCCGCTGGAGACCGCCTTCGCCCTCTCCCCCCCTGTCCAAAACGGACTGCCGGAGCCTGGGATAGTAGCCTGGGCCGGGTCCCCCCCATCCCCCAGACCTCCGCTGCCTGATAGCAAGACGCTGGACAACGAAGAAGAGGAGGAGGAGGAAGATATGTACAAGCCCCGGCTGGCGATGCGGGCGGAGAGGTTGACAGAGCAGTGAGTTACCATGGCAATTACACAGTTTTTTTAATTACCAGCGGGTGGTTATCAATATCAGATTGATTTCACTTAGCAGGAGGATGTAGTGTTATTCTAAGCACCGTGCTAACACCATATTCATTCAAATCACGATCTTTATTTTGTGTTAAAACAGCATATTCTGATGGTCAATAATGTATATTTGACCAAGGAGACAGAATGGTTTTCTTTTCAGTTTCGTTTGGCTAAGTACCTTTTCCGTGTCACGTCTCCCAGATTGGAGGTGGGCAGCTTGCCCAGCGTGTCCACGTGGAGCCCCCTGCAGGCCATGGCGGACAACGACAGCGCTGACTTCCTGATCCCCGTGGCTTCCTCCGACCCTCAGCCAGGTACCGCAGGGCTGCTCTCTCTCTGCCGCACACACGCTGGCACGCTGGGGGATATGTCGAGGACAGGCATCCACATGGAAGCCTTTCAATCAGTAACCCTTGGTCACCCATTAAGCGTGCATGTTTCAAAGTCAAGCCGTGGCGTGAGATGGTTGTCATGCCGAAAACAGCTTGTGAGAGCCAAGCCGAGAAGGGCGTCTTGTTTTTTCGTTTGGGGCCACCGCTCGTTTCTCACTTTCTCTTCTCTGACACCGGCTCTCCCCTCCATTTTGTTCCAGTGTGCTCGGTGGAGGACGCAGTTGCGTTTCCTGTTCAGTCGCTGCCGACAGGGCAGGTGGCCAGCTCCGACAACTCAAGGTCACAGCTCCAATTCAGGTTGGCTTTCCTAAATACTTCTTTGGAGACAACGGTTTCCTTTGTGTTTTTAGGGTTTGCAATAGAAAAACACAGACACAGGAGCAGGTCATTCTTAACAGGCAGCAATGGCACACAGGTCAGCAATGCAACTGAAACCAGAGCTTTTTCTCAGTAGTGAAGCAATGTGTGTTTTTCTGCTTTTTTAGTTTTTTCTTCCTGTCACTTTTTGTTGAAATGGAAACCATGTGCAATCTTTGGACTGAGACGCGCACGTATGTGTGTGTGTGTGTGTGTGTGCGTGTGCGCGTGTGTGTGTGTTCTCTTGCAGCATGGAGGCCAGTCCCCCAGCCCAGTGTGCCTCTCTCTCCAGCATGCTGCCCAGTGCCGGCCCCGGCCTGCCAGAGTCCATGACAGTGGGTGAGTACCTGGGCCTACCGTCTGCTCCATCTGTCTCTCATCACACCCTGTTACAGGGCGTACCGGGGAGACCTTCCAGTCAGGGTGGAAGTGAACACTATTACTGTGATAGGGATCGTCTGCAAGCCCCACCGTCAGACGGTCGAGCCAGTTCTGCTTCGGCCTACATGGAGTCGTGCTGCTGAAACGTCCACCGTGTGGCACTGTTGATCCAACCTCATCTAGGCGTACTCTGACTGTAAATGGGAAACGTTTTTGTTTTTACAGTGTAAAGAGGGAATTGGGCGTGCGAGTTTGATCCTATGTGGTTTTTGTTGCCGACCCGTGCCTTTGACATGCAGACTACTACAGGCCTTTTGTCAGAACACCGTCTGCGTCCTTCGAGTGCTCCTCGGATGTCAAGGCCCCCCCCCCCCCGCCGCCGCGCCGCGCCACACATAGCTTTGCTGCCTCACTGACCTTGTTGTGGTGCTCGAGCATTAGTGTGTGCTCTGTGTGCGTTTCCAAGGCTTTCCCACTCATTCGTGGAGGCCCCGACAGACGCGAAGCGTTTTGTTTCTGTGTGTGTGTGTGTGTGTGTGTGCGTGTTTTAGTGAAAGTCTGACTGGAATTTCAGTGGTAGCAAGACAAGATCAAAGTACAACACGCAAAGGAGGAGGAGGAGCTGAACTGATGAGCAGGCTTTCTGAGGAAGACACACAATAACACGCGCACACATACAAGCACGATTACTCTTCAAGCATTCTCATGTATGCCTGGGCCCCCCGTTAATCAAGTGAATAAACAAATGCCTCCAATCGTTCCTCTAAATGTGCTGTAGTGCAGCAGTCCATAATTGATAAGCAGCAGTGTTCATTAAAAGAGATGGGGAGTGGAGTCTATATCATCCACTCAGGCTCTTCTCCATACAGCCACTAGCTTAGGATAATGCACCTCCTGTTCTATTATTGGAGCCATTGTTCAAGACCATACAGGCTAGGTATGTGCACTTACACACACACACACACACACACACACACACACACACACTCACACTCTTACATGCAAGCGCACACGTGATCACTTGCTATCGTTATCGTGCATGCACTAATTACATACACACATACACACACATTTCCACACACACACACACACACACATTCTCTCTCTCTCTCTCTCTCTCACAACGCGGAAACATGCGCGCTCTCTCCTAATTTGGTGTAATGTAGAGGGGGAGGGGGAGAGCGAGGTGGAGAGGGTGGTGCTCGTTTGAACAGAAGTCCCTAATGGCTGGTCGCCCGCCACTTCCCGCTGGGAACACGCCGTCGCACGGAAAGGTCACGTTTATTTCTGGGCCACTGATGTGGAGGACGTCGAGAGCGGGCCGAGATAATGGGCTTCCTCTTTGTTACTACGCTCCACCTCATCCTCCTCTTCCTCATCCTCCACCCGAGGCAGGCACTTCAGAGGCTGCTCCGCTCTGGAACCACACACACACACACACAATTGGGTTGGCAGCAGAGCATGGCTTATGTTACATGTAACCTGGCTAGAGAGTGAGAGAGAGTGGTTTGATGTTATTTCAGGGGTCTCCCTTTTGGCTAGGTGAGCTTTGGTACAGCCCGGTCCTATGAAACATATACTTTAGCCGCATAGTTACAGACACAACAAGTTTAACCCTCAGTACATTCCTCTAAGCCCCCAACTTCATCACTAATAGGCATCCTGACATGAGTATGGCTCTATACAGCAGTATTGTCTTCATTGCACAATCTACTGTTCTACTGTTGAAATTCTTGTCAACCTTAAGCTGTTAAAGGTTTACCGCGGCTTCTGGATGCTGGAAATCTGTGGTTTTTGGCGTACTTTCATTTGCCCGGCCCAGCCCAAATCTCCATTTTATGTTGTTTTTCTATTTGCATGTCAGATGTTACGGTTGAGTGGAGCGCTGAAGGTCAAAGGAAGTGACACGTAGGCACAGGATAACAGGGTTTTTCTCTGGCTCAGAAAGAGTGGCTGTGGCCGCCCAGCGCGCACACTTGGCACTGGCCACCTGGAACCAGGGCCCCATCCCGTTTTGACTCTGCTCCAAACCGTCTTGTACTTGTTTATATAAACATGAATTACATGTGCACATGCTGAATATAAATGGCACCTATCTTGATCGCCATCATTTTTAGAACAGCAAAGTAAATGGTCTAATTCCCCAACTTGCCCCAGGTTGAGAACCACCGGTCAAGACACTTTAAAGTTACATTGAGTTTATAGATGCGACATCCCCTATTTAGTTATAGAACATACATTTATGCCTGTGATACTATTACACCTAATATTTGAAAACTCATTGTCTATAAATGTTTTCAAGACATTCGAATTATCAGACAGGATCTTAACATGTCTTGCTATTAAACACGAGAATGACCGCCCCTCCCTAAAAATTCAATTACGGCCCCTCTTCCACACTTGGTTGGCTGGGATTCACACTTCCCGCCGGTTACGAGGATGGGGCAGACACCTAGCTGCATGTCAATTGGCACGGTGAGAAAGGGAGACGAACGCTCGCGGAAAGGTGTCAACTCAAAATGTCAAATCCAAGACAATTTGTTTTGTCAATGTCTGGTCGGGAGCCCAGAATAGGCGGAGCGAGCGCTCCTGCTCGTGCTCCAAGCGTCTATTATCGGCGATGATTGCGTGCAGATGCGCTGGTCTGGATCACCCCCTAGCTGTTAAACCTTGATTCTAGCTGAAACCATTTCAGAGATGAACGTCTTTTTTTTTTTGCTGCGCCTTGGTCTTTTAATTTTCTATGCAGCGCACCCTCGCATTCAATTAATTGCGGAGACTTCTCCGTTTCTTTTAATCGTGTTAATATCTTCGTCTTAAGTCTTACTAAGTCGTCCACGATTTGTCTTTTGTTGCCCTTTAAATCATCCTGGAAGCCATAACAACATCTTTATAAGCGGGATAAACACTGGCATAACCGGTTCGCCTTCTCGGTTGGAGTTGTTTTTGTCAGCTAATTAGCCGCTGATCACCCGTGCGTTTGCAGTGTCTTCTTGCTTTTCCAGTCAAAGTCGGTTGCTCCTCGTCGGCTCCCCCTTAGCTATCCTATCACGGTGTTTTCTGTCTACTGAGATCCTGTTGTGTCTTCTCTGGTTCTCAGTGGAGCTGCGGCAGGCCATCGTGGCCATGATGAACAGAAAAGGAGAGCTGGAGGAGCAGACCACGTGAGTTGGAGCCCCCCCCCCCCAGTCCTCAGTGAGCCTCAGTGAGCCTCAGGGAGGGTAGCACGGGGTGGGGGAGTGTGGGCCTGGGTCCGCCGAGTGGGGCTGCAGTGGGAGGAGTGGGACAGGGAAAGCTATCCCTCAGGTTAGGCAACGGCTCCTGCTCTCTGAACCGGTGAATGCAAAAACACCACAGTGGGAGGCGTGAGACGACTCCGCACCGTTGGTGTCAGTAAAGTCGTGGAGTGGAGGTCCACTGTGAGACCCTGTGGTGTCCTGTGTGGTGACGGCTGTGCTCTGTGCTCCTCCAGGTCCCTGCGGAGCCTCCTGGATGGGGAGATGGAGCACTCGGCTGGGCTGAGGCAGGAGACGGACTCCCTGAGGAGACGGCTGGCTGAGCTGGAGGAGAGACACAGCGCCAAGGTCCAGGCTCTGGCCAGGTGGGTACAGTGTTTCTGCTGGGGGTCGATGGGGCTCGGTCTGGCACCCTCGAGCCAATCGAAAATGTCCACGGGAACGTCAACGTCTTTGTCCTTCTGGACAGGCTCAAGAAAAACACTCAAAGTGTCGGAATGGATCAGCACGAATCTCTGAATCTATAAAAAATCTGAAGATGTTTTTTTTTCTTTCCTCAGAAGGATATTGGCAGGTTTTTCCTTTTCACAGTTCAAATATAGGCATCTATATAGACGTCTCCCACTTCACTGAGTGGCCTCCTACACAGTCCCTTTCTGAAAGCACATTGCGTCAAACCGCCGCCTCGAATTGATTGACTGGCGTCTGTCCGTCCAAAGTTACCCCCAGAGCCTTGAGCATCGGCTGATCTGTCAGAGGGCCCCTCCACGGAGAGTGTGACTCGAGACGTGTCCAATATTAAACCCAGGACACAGGGAAATCAGTCTGTGGGCTGGACTGGGTCGCTGGGGGCAGGGGGGTTCTACTGGAAACATGTTTCTCTATCCGTTTGTGGTGGACATAGTTACAGGGCCTTTTGTACGTCCACCATCCTAAATATGGCACATGCTTTAAAACGGCATAGGAAGAGCGAAATAAGGACACGCACACACACACACACACACACACACACACACTCACTTTTTAGCTTGGTAGGATCCCAAGCCAGCTTCTCAACTATTTCATCCCCCCCAACTAAATCTGACGAGAATCAATAGCGGCTAAAAATACCCCAGTAGCCTGCCAGCTACCAGAATAGAACAGAGGAGGCTACTATGGTCCGTCTGAATAGACAAGGAAACCGGCTTATCACTCCAGCAGAGTTGCCGCCGCTTGGTCGAATAGAAGAGGATAAATTAGATTAGAATAATGTCGATTGGAGCGGAAATGTGTCTCTTCTCCGTGGCGGTGGTTTGGCAGCAGCTGTGAGCTCTCACCAGCGCCGTGTGTTTATCTATTTGAGGAGAGTGTGGTGGTGGAAGCGGAGGTGGAGGGAGGCAGCCATTGATTCTGCACCGCCACTGACAGAGGGAGGGAGGGAGGGAGTGGGCACTAAAGACGTGGAGCCCAAGCTGAGACGCCGCTTACTCACACACACCCACACACACACACACACACACACACACACACACACGTATACATTCGCATGCACACATACACACACAAAGATGAAGAAATTCACCTGCACAAGCACGTGCAACTACACTGTGTGTGTGCGTGTGTGTGCGTGTGTGTGCGTGTGTGTGCGTGTGTGTGTGTGTGTGTGTGTGTGTGTGTGTGTGTGTGTGTGTGTGTGTGTGTGACTCCCTGCATGGCCCTCTCGCCGGGCTAGAAGAGCCCTGCACTTTGCCTGGGAGAATCAACACCCGCGTGCTGCCGACCAGCGTGTGGTCCCGCCCGCCCTCTCCTTGTGACGTCCGTGGCGACGCTAGCAGAGAGAGAGAGGCTCGCAGGCGCACGGGAACGGGGCCAGTCGAGTGGGCTCGGACGAGGAAGTGGTCCTTAGTCACAGGACGCACGCCGAGAGGGAGACGGAGAACAAAGAGGCCGCTGCCTTTTCCTCCGTGCGCCCGGGGGGACCAGGCAGAGCACTGGGCCCTCTGTAGGAGACCCCCCCCTGGCAGAACAGTTGGCACGCTGTGCGTGTCGAGAGCGAGCTTTGAAAGGCTGGTTGTTTTCCTGCTTTGTGAAGTCAATTATTTCAGCCAGACTCGAGGGCCTCTCTTTCTGGCTCAACGCTGACGCTTTGCTCCTGTCTTTAACAAGAACACACTGGGTGTGTGGGTGGCTGTGTGTTGAAAGTGAGTTTGATTGTTTTTTTATCTGTGTGTGTGTGTGTGTGTGTGTGTGTTGTATGCCCAGGGCATTGAGGAACTGCCTTTAGAACAGGAAAACCACAGTCTGAAGTATTGTTCAGGGGGCCTTTAAATTGCACTCAGGAGGAGCGTTGTGTACACCAGCTGTCTGCTGAGAACGTCTCTCCTCTCCTCTCATCCCCCACTTAGAGATTCAGCCAGTTCCACCTGAACTTTTTATTACCAATTACTACGAACAGTTGAGCTTTACCTCGGAGAAAGTTGTCCACATTTAGTTTTTTAATTTGAGCAGCTCCCTCTCTCCTGCCATCGAGGTAGTTACACATTTGTGTAGTAGCACAGCCATCATGAAGAGCAGTCTCTCTGAGTCAGAAGAGTCACAGCGTTGAGCAGACCCTGGATCCGCTGACGACATGTCTCCACTGCCCAAAGTCCACGACAGCTGCTCTGGGACCAGTGGCGGACGCCGCTCGATCTAGTTGCAGATGATGGGGTCCGATCTTATCTCTGCTCCTTATCTGGTAGATAAGGGCCGGGTCTTTGAGGTGGTGATGGCAGTGAGGCCCGGAGGACGTTATCTCACCTGCCTCCGCGCTCTCTCTCTCTCTCTCTCTCTATCAGACTCCCCCCCCCCAACTGTAGATTGCATTGTGTGCACAACCATCCCTACGGCGTACCTCTCACTACCGTGCCATCTAAAGGTTGTATGGATATACGTCACACTCTGTGTGTGTGTGTGTGTGCGCGTGTGTTTGTGTTACTGATGGGCCCACTCTTTATGGTACTGTAACTATCACCAAGTGAATTTCACACTTCGTACCTTTAGCCAGTAAAATATAGAATACCTGACTCCACGTAGATCCCTGATGTATGGTAAGGTAATCTTGGCTCTCTCTCTCTCTCTCTCAAACAGCAACTCTCTTCATCCAATCTCTTCCTCACCCTCTCTCACTCTTTCTCTCTCTCTCTCTCTCTCTCTCTCTCTCTCTCTTTTTATCTGTCCTCTGTCCTTTCTCGCTGTCTTTATTTCTCCTTCTCTCTGTCTTTATTTGTCTTTTATTTGTTTTGTCTGTCTATTCGTCTTTATAGCTCTAGTGTGTGTGTTTGTTAATTCCAGTCTGGCTCTTCAGGCATGGATGGAGGTCCATGGAGGGCCATTAGAAAAGAGAACACACACGGAAACACAGTCGGAGACTCTCCCGTTTGCCAGCCTAGAACAACACACACACACACACACACATACACACACACACACACCCCTGTGTGGTACAGGGAAGGTGTGTGTGGGCACGGGACCGTGTATGGTGCTCTGCAAAATTGTTATGTTCTGTGAAGCAGAACCCTTGGTTAGAGGTATTGAAGGAAGGTGTGTGCACGTGCGTGTGTGTGTGTGTGTGTGTGTGTGCGGTAAGTGTTATCTATGTTGTGTAGCAATACAGAAATAATCGATCCCACACACACAGATACACACTCTGCTCTCCCAACCTTGAAGGAAATGGCTAGACATTTATTAGATTTAATTAAATCACCCAGGAATTGTGTCTGGGGCGGCGGCTCCTCTGTTAGCGGCGTTCCGGATGATTCCGTGGAGAGCTCATCAGGGGGATTTTGGGAGATCTTGCTCCCTAGTCGGGACGCTTCTTTTGTGAGCGGCGACTGAGAAGTGATAAGGGCCGAGGACAGGAGGGGGAGGGGGGCGGGGAGACGAAGGGGGCACGCTGTTACCCTGCTGCTCCACGGCTCCTTTCACACCCACAGTACTAGCAGCCACCTTGTCCTGTCAAAGCCCCAGCAGTCATCACTTCAGCCCCGACTGGCTTATTTCAACACACACGCACACACGCACACACACCATTAGCTAAGTCGCTAGCTCTGGTTTTGACACAGAGATCCATCCTCACACAGAGGCTTGCACAGACACAAACAGCTGTAGTTTTGCAGATGTCTCCTCCTGTCCTCCTGCAGCAGCTATTCCCATAAAGCAGTAGCTAGGTTTGAGTGACGGGAGGCTGCTGCTTCACTGTAGCTGTACTAGCAGGCACCACCAACGACACACCGCGTGGCGAAGCTCCCCTAACAGCTGTGTGTGTGTGCGTGCGTGCGTGTGTGTTGCGTGTGCAGGGAGAACGAGGTCCTCAAGGTGCAGTTGAAGAAATACGTGGGGGCGGTCCAGATGCTGAAGAGAGAGGGGAGCCAGGGCAATGATGGTAAGCGACCACAAACACACATACACACCCACGCACACCTTTCCCTTTCTGCCCCCCTCTCTCTCTCTCTCCCTCCCTCCCTCTCTCTTACTGCTTCAGTAAGCCCTCAAATGCCTTTTGTACACAATACATCCCGTCTGGCCGAGTCTTGAGTCCAGCGCTCCGCGACACCTTCAACAAGGTCGTCGTCCCCGTGCCCCTCGCCGCAGGTCACTGTCCTCTCCATTCCTTAAGAGGCATCTGTTCCACACAGAGAGATGCCCCCCCCCCCCCCCCCCCCCCTGCTCCTCTGCTGCTCTGGGCTCTCTGGGTGGAGGGGGGGCGTGGTGCAGACTAAAGTCACTCTGCTCCCTAGCCGGGGGGTGAGAGGCGGGGGAGAGATAAGGCTGCTGCCGTATCAAAGGCAAACAAAACCAACACGGCAGATTATGGAGGGACACAGAAATGACTAATTACATTTTGGGGGAGAAAGCTGCGGTTATCAGTTCTGCCTGGTGGGGTTCTGAGTGTTTGTGTGTGTGTGTGTGTGTGTGTGCGCGTGCGTGAACGAATGTGTGTCGGTGTGTATCTGTTGCTGTATCTTTCACCGCCACAGAGGGAAAGGTGATCTTTTTTTTTCTGCAGGCATTGAGCCAGACACCACAAAGGCACACAGGAAGGACCCGGGGGGAAAGACAGGCTTATTTCAAGTGCTTGCCTCAAAATGGCCGCCTGTGCTTTTCGCAATAGCTCAGCATTGTAACGGCAAAGACCCTCAGTTCTGCTCCTCCACAGCACGTACATATTCCTCGTGAACCCAAGCGTCGGAGCATTGTTTAGCATGCGGACACAAGAACGCGCGTTAAATGTGCGGCCTTTGAAAAAAAAAAGGCTGCTCAGCGGCCTCGGAGCGCGGAGCACGCTACCTCAGATGTGTCGACTTTCGGACTTCAAAGCCCCAACACGCCCCCCCCCCCCTGCCGCGCGGTGGGATTGCCCAGGCCTACATCATGGTTAAAACATCACAGCCCTTCTCACATCTGCCTGCCATGCGCCTCTCCGCGTGGCCCCAATTACCGCGCTCTGCCGGTCAAACAGGACCGTCGCCGCCGCCGCCGCCGGACCCACAGGGGGAGAGAGAGCGACCGGGGAACGGTGAGCACACTGCCTCCTCGATGGGCAGGAAGCCCCGGAGGGTTCTCCTTCTCTGTCTCACACACACCTGTGAGTACACACCCTCATACAACACACGTACTGCAGGCGTTCATGGCCGTGAATGCACACCTCACCCCCCACGCTCACAGGCAGACAGACAGGCAGGCAGGCATGCAGGCAGGCATGCAGGCGGGCAGGCAGATAGACAGGCAGGCAGGCAGATAGACAGGCAGGCAGGCAGGCAGGCAGATAGACAGGCAGGCAGGCAGGCAGACAGATAGACAGGCAGGCAGGCAGAGTGATAACTGGCCTCGGTGAATTAGCCGTCCTCCTCCTGTTCCCTGTAGCGTCCAGATCCTCCTTGCTCACAGCGGCCGACGTCTCTCATGTAAATCTGCCAATTTAGCTCATCACACGCTCTCTACCTCGGCTTGACTTTTCTCTCGCTCTCTCTCGCATCCCCCCCCCCCTCTGAACATCTCTTTCACGCGATTCCCTTCTTGATCTCTCTGACTGTAATTTGCCCCGCTGCCGCCCTTCCTGTCGCTCCCGTTCTCGTTCTCTCTCTCTCTCCTTTTTACACCCGTCCCTGTAATAGACAGCCGTAGGGATTCCCAGGCACAGCGCACCTAAATGATTCCTCTCTTCCCTCGCCGCTCGCTCCGTCTCTGTGGCTAATGATGTGCCCTACTCCATCACACTTTGATCTCGCCCGGCGTTGGAACAGGCATGTGGGGCGCGTGTGTGTGTGCGTGCGTGCACGTGGAGAAGAGGTGAAGGTTGAGTGGGAGACACAGACTGACTTGATCCTCCCGCTCCCGGAATGCAGGCTCCCTGTCTGGGCGTCCTGTCAGCATGCCTCTCTGTATTATCTCCTTTCTTTCTTGCTTGCTTGCTTGCGTTCTTTCGTTCTTTAGTTCTTTCTTTCGTTCTTTCTTTCTTTCTTTCATTCTTTCATTCTTTCATTCTTTTTCTTTCATTCTTGCTTTCTTGCTTTCTTTCTCTCTCTCTCTCTCTCTCTCTCTCTCTCTCTCTTGCTTTCTATCTCTCACTCTCTTATCTCTCTCTATATATCTCTTTCTTTCTCTCGCGCTCTCTCTATATATCTCTTTTTCTCTCTCTCTGTCTCCCTCCCCCAGGCATCGTCTGTCAGGCCCGCTGACACCACCAGCAGCAGTTGGAATAGAGCATCAGGAATGGTTTCCAGCACCGCCGCACCTCGCTGGGCTTATTTAGAGGGAGGAGGTTCCCCTCTTTTAGTTGTGCTGTACGTGCGCGGATGTGCGTGTGTTTGTGTGTGAGTGAACAGGCATGTTTCCTTTGCAGCGTGCGTGTGTGATGGAATGTTTCCTTGCCGTGTGTGTGATGGAATGTTGACCTGCTCCCTCATACTGCGTGCTGCAGCCGTCGACACGGAACAAGAAAGAAATGTTCCAATGCGCACCATCATTAGTATGTAAAAATGCCAATGCGTTTATTTACACGTCAAACGAAAGCATGATCGCTAAACGGTCTGAAAGTCTGCGTGTGTGTGTGTGTGTGTGTATGCAGGTGTGTGGGTGTCATTAACAGAAGCCATTAGTGGTCTCCCAGGCGAGCGCTGAGGACCCAGTGCCTGTCATGTTAACTGTAAGGCAGAGGGAGATGAAGAGAAGTCTCTGGGGAGAGGCGCGGCTCTCGTCTCTATTTGTAGAATCACACATCCTGCCTTCCAGACAGGAGAGAACCCATATAGCACGCTAGCAGTTTGTTCCAACTGTCACCGCCGGCCAACACACCCCCCCCCCACACACACACACACCTCCAAAGAAAAAGGTGATTGATTGAGCGCCACACTGGCCATTAGGAAGACAATGAATGGACTTCTAATGAATTCCCTCTCTGATGAAATAACGAAGAAAAGAAAAGAAATGCGCAAGCGCTGCGAAGAGAGAGAGAGAGAGAGAGAGAG
>JAVQIZ010003524.1:0-15966 GCA_036023535.2 Galaxias brevipinnis
CCCCCCCCGCCCCCCCCCCCCCGCCCCCCCCCCCCCCCCCCCCCCCCCCCCCCCCACGACAGCTTCTGGTTTCTATAATTAGATAACAAAGTGCCCCTAGCTAGCCCCAGTTTTAAATAAAGGCCATCCAATGTGGAGGCACATTGTTCCATTCCACATTCCACAGCTGCAGAGATGTAGGATTACTGTAAAAAATGTAGATGTATTGACTGCATGGGAGAGGGGTGCTGAAATAGGAGTTTGGACAAAAGCATCACAACCCCTCTGTGCACGTCCATGAGTTTCTAAATGTGTCCTTCAAAGTTCGGAAAAAGCGTTTACAAGCGTGATGCAACCCTGCTCGCATGAGTTTTTCCAAATGCTTACACACTAAAAGTGAATGCTCAGGCATCAAAACTTGAACTTATGTGACCATACCTTAAACCAAGGCAGCAATATTACAAACACAAACACATTTATCAACTGTGCACTTTGTTTGCAATTCTGCAAAACACACATTCCAAAACACTACCCGTTTCATACATTAGACACTTCGTTCAAGAATGAAAACTCTTCTGTTCCATGTACAAAACATACCTACAATTGGCAACACCCAGCCGCACACATGACAACACCTAAACAGTAATTGAATACCAATCTTAATGCCACAAATGGACCTCAGGTAAGCTTGCCTCTTTTGTGAGAACTTTGCACACAAGGTGGCAAGAGGAAGAGGAAGACAGAGAGGAGTAAGACAATAGACGGAGAAATACTGTCTTTCCAACAACATTAGGGCTACTTTAGTGGATCATGTCATACTGTACATCATGGCCTGACAATGAGGGAGGCTGGGCAGAGAGACCAGCCCAACCTGAGTCACTACATGGTAGCATACATAGGTAATATAGACCTGTAGACTGGAGAACAGGTATGTCTTACAGTACATTTTCTACACCACACTGTACCTATGTAATTGTTGCACATCATTCTGCATCACAGTAGAATACTATGCAGTCCTACAAAAGTAGGCATATGCTTCTCAGTGAACCGAAAAAATAGGTAAAGTCCTGTAAACTACATGTAATACAGTTTTGATGTTACAGTACTGTGCATATGTAAGTTTGATAGTACAGGATGTAAAAAATAACGTATCCTATCCAATTACATACATCATATTCTTGCATTTTCTACAGAACTGCCAGATAACCTCCTGAAGGTGAACAGCAAACAACACCTTCAACCCCATCCCTTACATTAACATTTGTTGTTTACCATTGTGCGGTAATTTAAATATTTGTAATCATCTTTGTTTCCGTGAGTTTAGATACATATTATAATGTACATATTGTATTGATTACTGTACTGTAATTCAAAATTTCTTTGAGTATACAAAGTACTAAAGACAGCAGTGTGTTGTTGCTGCTTTGAATGGTTCATTCAGATGGTTGCATGTGTGTATCATTTGGGACAAAAACACCATTTTGAAAAAGGATTGTTAGGTTTTGATTGCAGAGTTTCATTTTTTATATAGAAGTGAGATGTTTGGCTCCAAGTGTTGTATGTTATGCGGTTTGTGTTTTGACACTGCAAGCTAAATTCCGCAACAAGTGTGTAAGCGATTGGAAAAAAAACTAATTATACTGGGATATGCTGTCTGTCTGTCTGTCTGTCTACAGCACAGTAACAAAAGGAGAGAAGAGGAGAAATGAAAACTTTGAGCTACCTCACAAAGACCTTCACAGTATCACGTTATTGTTCCTAACGAATGGGTTGGCGCTTTGTTCTTGCAAAAATAAAAATGGCAGGGGTAATGGCAGAAGCATAAGGAAGGCGATCAAGTAGAAAACTCGTTTGTGTTGTTTTTTGTAGCATGTTTTGCTGAAAGTTAGCACACATTATTTCTGCTGAATAGCAGCATAAAAAACAGTAATGCAGTAATTGTTGTTACTTCGAAATACACAGATTACGAAGTTTTAATATCCATTATGCCATACTCCAAGTACAATCAAGAAAGATTGATATTTATTTATCAATCATCAATATAAAATAGATTAGTATGTCTGTATTTACGACATGGGCAGGAATATGCCCCTGCCCTGCCTGCTTATTGCCATGCCCCTAACATCAACCGCTTCCTGGATTAGCTCACATAGACCAATTGAGTTTGTCAATGATGTGTCATTATGTGTCACTGCTTTTCATGAAAAGACCCGCCTCTCAAGCGCTAGGATTGGCCAGGAGCCCATGCTCACACAAGTTTTGATTGACAGGCCGCAAAGCTTTTTCCACTTGTAGGGTTAAGGTAAGGTATATGAGTAGGGATAGGCATACAATGTTTCGAACACGCGAGCATGGGCACCTGGCCAATCCTAGTGCTTGAGGGTGAGTTTTTCAAGGAAAAGCATCGGATCCATCTGATCCTTAAACAATAGCCAGGACGACTTGGCCTTTTCTCTCTTTCAAACCCTAGACTGGCCATCCTCATCAACATTCAGCTAATCTAACCAGTGGTCAATGTTGATGACTCAGCATCAATAGCAGCATCAGCATGTAGCTCCAAATGTTAAGAATAATAAAGATACCACTGCAATTATGGGCCCGTTTGAGCTCAAACAGACACAGAGCCACTGTAACCAGTCAAGCCACTGGTCAATATTGATGACTGTACTGTCTGCAACCAAATACCAGCTGGCAATGAGCCCACATAGACAGTGTTAAGACAAATCATTCATGTATTCTTTCAAAATGACTGGCTATTAAAAACAAAAAACCATGTACGTTTTATATTATCTGCAGAAATAACCAACCAAATAATTTGCTCCATCAGCCCCAACGACCCCCCCCACCACCACCACATACACACACACACACCGCAGGTTTTTCAAGTCAGTAATCTTCCACTCCGACCCTTTTCTTTCAAAGGTAGGAGTCTCACACAAAAACTAGGAATGACCGACTGTAAAGAAGCATATCTACAAGGGATTATGAGATTCCTGACACAATAAACATATTCTATTGTATTACCAGTCCAAAGTTTAATCGGCCAGATAATAGATCTATGTGATTGAGCTTCTGACAGATACAAGACTTTTCTTTCCGTTGTTGAAGAGAGGAGTGCAATTAGCAGCTGATGGATGGCAATGTGGTCTCTGGTATATCTCTATCAATTTGCCAATGCAAAGCACAACAAGGAGCTTTGAGCTATGGCCCTCTTGTTCACTTACCATGCTGCCACTTTGCTAACACATGCCAAGATTTCGGACTGTAATTCTGGAAAAAGTGTGTCGATGTGTTGACGTAGGTACTTTCACCGATATACAGAGCTATAAGACAGGATTTCCAATAACTAATACTTAAAACAAGTCTCTAAATATGTATTTGCCCGTTTACAGTATTTCTCAAAACCAGACATTCCTTAAAGCTAAAACACGAAACAACTACTGCATGTATACAAATAATAAAAGCATTGTATGCTGCTCTTTCTGTGCATGAACACAATCGTTTTCATCTGGTAGGGCTAGTTTTTTTTTAATCTGTGCTGAAGATGTAGTTGGATTAGTCAATCTTCTTAAAGAAAGACAAGTTAAAATGTACAGCACATCTTCATTATTTGCTTAAGTCTCTACCAATCTATCAGTTTGTGAATTGAATGAGAAATACCAGCGTAACTGAGTATCTTTAGAATAGTTCAGCTTTTAGGAGCTGTAGAAGTTGTTTAGAAGCATTCCCTAAACAACCTTGACTTTTCATTCTTACCCTTAACACAGTGCATCACAGAGGAACCATGCAGATTTTCTGACTAGCTAATTGGCAATTAGTAACCCCGTTGCAAATTGCAAGACTTTCAGAATATTTAATAGCGTTTGCAGGAATAACCTCCCTGGTACGTTGCTTTCCACAGCCCTTGCTCAGCAAGCAGCATTTTCTCATTAGATTATTGCAAATTGCAAAAACTGAGAAAATGGGCTCAATTACCCAAGTAGTGTGATTAAATGTATATTCAAAAAACATTTATGAAACAGCCATTTTTCTTATTATGCCTTCTTTGCATCGGACACAGTAGGGAACACTATGAAACAGAGTAATTAAAACACCATATAAACAAGGAGAGGTTATTACAGGATGTGGTAGATTGACACTTTAATCCACCATGAGCAATAAGAACCAAGTGACTAGTTTATCAGCTAACTTCAATTCCTGATGACACTGTCAGGCATGCATGTCAAGGAACCCATTTAGTCTCTTTCCCCCCTCGCCTTGGCAGTTCTGCTTCTGCAGTTGTCGAATAATCTGGTGCTCTGTGATACGGCTTTTTCCAAATTGCTGTGAAAAGGGGAAGTCAGAGTTTGAACCTCATCACCCTCTACCTCCTGCGTTCTAATTGTCTGAATTAAAATATGCATGGATGTTGTACATATAATTATGAGCCCGGTTTAATCAATTAGTGGCACGATTAGTGAAATGGAAAGGCTAGTATGTGTCAGAAAATGTATTATGGTATGTTTTGTAGGTAATGCAAGTAATAAGATTTTATAAAAAATAAATCAAAGCAAACCATAATCTGGTTGTATCTAAATAAAAAAAATATATTATCAAAGCAAGGTAAGAATCAGGTTCTACCTTCTAAAATGTTAACTACCCACCCATCAATTTTCTAATTTCTGTATTGTACTTGAACTAACCCCTTATGAGCCGGTCAGTAATTAAGTAAATCAATCTCTGTCTATGAAACCTTGGTTATCTAGCTAATTGATGCCATATCCACTCACTAAACAGTTGAGTAGAAGTGCACTGCTTCAGAGCAGATTTACAAACAAGATGTCCACAGAATGTTGTATTATGTATGCTGACAGAGAACCTATACACTATGAGAAAGCCAACAATCACTTAATTAGGAAATAGTGAAGAACGACACTCTTGTACCTGTGTAACCTAAATCATGGAAAAACCCAGTAACCCACATTTAAGATTATGATTATTAATAATAATAATAATAATAATAATAATAATAATAATAATAATAATCATAATACATTTAATTTGAGGGCGCTTTCAAGACACTCAAACTCACCTCAAAGTATATATTACAATTACAATATACTGTAAATGAAAATGAAATATAAAATAAAAGTAATTCAGCAACATGTAGGGTAGGAAACAACAATGGAAACCATAATGGCACATTAGTGAAAACACTGATCAACAAGGGGAGACAGCCAGGCACAGTACAAGGGAGCAATTATAGTGAGAAGGCCAATTTGAATAAATGAGTTTTCAGTTGAGACTTGAAAGATGATAAAGTGTCATAAAGTGATTCAGCCCTTTGGTTTACGTACCTTTAGTGAGTTCTGTGTAAATGCATGTATTTAATGCAACCCCTGACTTTTTTCTGGTAGATTATATTCCAAATGTAAAATATTGTTAGGACAGCTTGAATTCACAGGGCACATCTAAAGAGATTTGGTCCCAGTGGGATCCAGGGGTGCAGGTAAACTCATGTAGTTGGTTTACAAGACATTTAAGTAGCAGGAATGGCAGCCCAAAACAGTTGTGGGGAACAGATACAAGGGTGAGTTCATTGTATTACCCGAGTAAAACTGCATTACCCGAAATTGTGTTTTAATTGATTGGTTGGTGGTGCGAGGTCAGTTATTATCACTTAAACAGGAAAGATTGTTCCAATTTAATGATTATCTACAATTGGGTATAACTCTTTGTATATTCATAACAAGTAATATTGCTTAGGGATGTCCTGTTAACATTTGGTTCAGAAAGAATTTACAAAATCTATAGGTGTACTGGTATACGGTCTTGTGATTATTCAGGAAAAACTAAGCAAGCTCGGTGTGTACAGCTGCAGCAACAGCACACTATTGCCCCCTAGCGGCCATAAAATTTACAAACATTTACTTTCACTTCAGTGGCAATGCATTAAAGGACCCATAATGTAGACAATCATACATTTTTTCATGATTCTTTAGTGTCTATGAAGAACATCTAAGCATATTTGAACAAATGTGTAAAAATATTTTAGATTTTTTATTGGTTACTCTAGGGTGCCTCTTTCTACCTTTACAACTCCACGGGAGTTTAAAGCCATTGCTCATTTACATTCATTAGCTGAATTACATTATTGGCTAGGGATAGAAGCCTTCCGCTGTTGTGATGGCTGCTGCAGGAGTAGTTTGAACTTACTTATAATAGCTTGAGACTGTGGTTGGCTAATTAGATTGACTTACATTTTCTTACATTTACGGGCTGCGATTCAGAACAACTTGTAAAATAGGGTAGATGTGTTGTCAAAGGTGAACTAGAGAAAATGTACAAGGCACAAATTTAAGTTGTTCATGTTGTTAATACAATCCCTCTGAGTAATACAACACTGCCGGACAAGGAAATATTCCAAATCTGACATTATTCCCCTTTAGTACACGTTGCAGTATATGGAATCTGATTTGTGCCAAATATCTACAAGAATAAAATAACAAAAGTCAAAAGCAAAACTAAAATCCAAAAGAAAAATATAAGAAAACCATGACAAAACTAATATTTCAAAACATAAAGTAAAATAAACGCAGCTGGATCTTTCAAATGTGTGATTTTTTTCTTGATTTTCAGTTTGGTCATTTTAATCCACTTTTCTTATGTGTGTGTTTTATGGATATGTTATACATTTCTTTTTGGCACAATTGTCAGGTAAGGTCAGGGTTGGAAGATGATTTCTATTGGCCCATCAGAGATAGTGATAGCACATTTTACACCTAATACACACCCATTCGTAACGCATCATCATTATGCATAGCAACAAAGAAAATTTGCGACAGGCGTAACTATAAGGGTACTGAGGCGTTTTTATAGATACCACTGCTTTACTAAAGATGAGACTGCCAATTCTCTATACAGGCTGTGTCATTCTTTCTGCTCCCTTCTGTGAAATAAATAGCTGCACCGACTCAGTAAGAGGGTCCTTGGTTCGAACCCTACTTGACCCACCTGGCCTTTCTGCGTGGAGTATGCATGATCTCCCTGTGTTTGTGTGGGTTTCCACTGGGTGCTCTGGTTTCCTCCCACTTACAAAAAATGTGTAAATACTCTTTATCAGTGCCCGGACTTAAAAGCACTGCCAATAGAACTCAAGTCAGTTACTCTGTGTGTGTCTGTATCTGTGTGTACAAAAGCCTGTTGGGATATGTTGGGTGAGCAAGTCTGGCGCAAACTGGCTGCCGTGGTATCACCCAGACAGATTGTTGTGTGTAATGGCTGTGTCCGTTTGTTGTGTGTACCTAATTGGCAACAAATTTGGAAGGCAATTTGGAAGGCTTGAGAAAAGCTAAAAAAAAACAAAAAATCCAATGAATTATTATTATAAGTGTAAATCAAAATAAATTAAAATACAGAACTTCAGTTAGAGACAGGTTATGGATAAAGAGTTAAATCTCGATGGTTTAACTTTTTCATAAAATTTTACATTTTGCAATTTTATAACAATTTGAACTTGTGCTTATTCTGCTATGTAGCAAAAAATTTAATTATTCTCTAGAAATAACTAAAAAGGGAAGGACGGTAAAAGGCAAGGAAAGCAAGTCTTCACATGTTGTTATACAAAGTGTTCAAAATGCCCTTCAGTTCTTATACTTCACACATACGATTATCAGTGATCGATAGAGCGCTTGCTGGATCTCAAAGCTACATGTGTCAGGTCAGACCAGTGAACCTCTCACTTATTTCCCAGAGCTTCCTAGCCAGGACATCGTTCCGCCCCTTGATACCCAATTCCTGTAAAGCGCAGGAAACAAAGTATCGGCCACTGAAGGCCTCAATTCCTTCCTGCAGAGCACAGTACAAGGTCGTTTGGGAGCCCTCTTCAGTGTTCATAAAAAAAATCTTAGAAAGACATTTTATGAAGAGCTGCTGCCAAAAATTCATGTTTCGACACAGATTTGTGTCGATGACTCCTGTTGAATTGAAAAGAGAATGTAAGAACTAATCTGTTTCATGCCTTTGTCTTCAGAAATTAATTTGTACTGTACATTTCACTTAAAAATTTTACTGATTATTTTAGCTGTACAGTGAATTTCGATATATTATATTGGATATTTGATAAAATGTAAAAGTTGAAAAGACAGCAATCTCAGAGGATATTGATTGAAACCAACCTGGATGGAGGCTGTAGCAGGTGACACTGGTGCCCTCTAGTACGTTCGCTAGCTCCATAGTAAAAAGTATGTTGCACAGCTTGCTGTTGCAGTAGGCTTTGAAATTGTGCCAGTTTGACTGGCATGTCACCAGGTCTTTGTGGGTCACAAGGAGGGAAAAGTCTATAGTGCCAAGGCAGTGGAGGAGAGCTGAAACATTGACCACGCGACTGTGACTGCACTGCTTAAGTTTTTCAAGTAGAAGGTTGGTCAACAGGAAATGACCCAAGTAGTTGACCCCAAAAGCCATGCCGAAGCCATCCTCTGTACGGCCAGGACCCATCATACCTATATCATTGTGAAAAAAGCACCAGTCAAAAGCGTTACACAAGTGTATTTAATGTGGACCTTTGACACATTTTCCCTGCATACTTAATTTGTTTATGAATGCAATAAATAACAAATTGCAACAACTTTGTACTTTTGTACAATAGTACTTGAGAGTAGGGATCTGAATGATTAATCAATGATCGATTAATCTTCATTAAGAATTTTGTCGATCAAGAGTTTCAAATAAAAAAATTAAAATGAACAGTTTGAGGTCTCGTCTTTTGGTTGAAATTCATCCGCGTGTGCTGTCTTCGTATCCCATATGTGTTCTGTGCCTTTAAGAAGAATTTGTTTGAGTGACATCATCACATTCTTGTTAGGAAGATGCTAGTTACTTGTCGTTAGAGCCGAACACGATCTCTGCCTGATTTAAATTGTGTTTAAGTTTAAGTACACGTGCTTTGTCAGTTTTAACCTACCTATAGTGACTCAATAAACGGAGTTGAACAGTCCCTCTTCTTCAGTGTGGTTACTGGATGAGGAGTTATCTGTCTGCCAACGTATGCAGGGCACATAGGGTGACAGAACACCACGCGGAATTTGGTTTAATGTCCAGTGTGGGAAAATTTCACACACAAAAACGATAAAACAAGTGCATTGTCACTATAGTGATGCTGTCCTGAATTCTAACTTCCCTTGACGTTAACACCAGCGACACCGGTTCCATCAGAACGGGTCCTTTCAGCAGCTAGCCTAAACAAGCTGTTCACATGACTCACCCCTGACCTCTGATTCACAGGTTTTTCAAAAAGGAAAATATATTTTTAGTTGCTTCTAGCATTATAAACCTCAGCTAATTTCGAGAGGAAATATCTCTTAATAATGTTCAACTGTAAGTGTGACATTGCAATTTTTGCCAATGTTTAAAAAAGCTTTGCGGGAAAGATCAGGCATAAATTCATGCTGTATATTTAACTTTTTTGTTAACAAGTAATCGATTATTGTTCATTAACGTGAGCAACTGGAAATTCTTGAAAATTTGCAACCCTACTTGATAGTAGAACCGATACTTCAGTACCAAGTCGATGCCAAAATTAAAAAAACGTGACGGTACTCGTTTTCTACAGCACCGAAGGTACCGGCTGCAGTTATGTAAGCAAACAAACACCAGCAAAAAGATGTCGCTATGGTTGTTCATTGGCGCACTGTGTAGCCCCTTTTTTCTAGCTAAACTCTCCAAGGTTAAAACAACCCAGAGTAAACACCTGTAATGTTTGTCATGAAATGTTTGGCTCAATCCAAAGTGGTTTGCCTCCCCTGCTGTATGCTATCGCAAACTTAAATCAAAAATCAGAAACGAACAGGCAGGCCTATAGATAGGCAATTGGCCAAAAAGAAACAAAACAAACAGGAAAAGTTTGCTTTCTCTTGAAGTATGCTGTGTTCTCCTCAGTATATCGAACCTTTCCTGTGAATTAGCTGTAGTAGTTCTTTATCAAATATTCGCTCGGTATCTCACTTATGGGAAGCACCCCTGGGCGTAACCAGCCACGGAAGCTCCTATGGCACCACGTCTGTCATGGACAGACAGGTCACGTCAGTCACGGACCCCTAAAGTCATTCTTGCTCTCTTCCCCGTGAAGACCACTTAATTGCTCCTCCTCAGCTTGATTTGAGCTAGCCTACTACGCCTGCTTAACCGTTCAGAAACGAGCCGTTAAGGACTTCGTTGCTGAACGCAGGGGTAGGTGATCCTTTCTGGTTGAGTGACCTAATTCACAAGTTTGGATTTACCTCCTGGCTCTAGTTTTAGAGAACGAAATACTCCCTTTACTGAGCAAGGGTGCTATTCGGATTGTACCGGCAGAGGAAAGTCTGTCAGGTTTTTACTCCCGGTATTTTCTCGTTCCCAAGAGAGGGGGGGGGGGGGGGGTGCGCCCCATTCTGGATCTGCGTGTACTGAACGGTCACCTCAGGAAGTACACTTTTCGAAAGCTAACACATTCAGTGCTGTCTCGGTCAATTCGGAGAAGCGACTGGTTTACCTCAATAGATCTTCAGGACGCTTACTTCATCCATGTTTTTCCTCAACACAGTAAATTTCTCAGGTTCGCTTATCAGGGCATGTCCTACTAGTATCTGACTATCCCATTCGGGCTTTCTCTAGCCCTGAGGGTTTTCAGCAAATGTGTGGAAGTCGCTCTGACCCCGTTGCGCAATGCGGGCATCAGAATTTTGTCCTACATTGACGATTACCTGCTATGCGAACCGTCACGGGAACAAGCGTAACGAGACACCAAAACAGTGATAGATCACCTGTCCAACCTTGGTTTCAAAATCAATTTGGGCAAGAGTTGTCTAATCCCTTCTCAGAGAATAAAATATCTGGGTCTCATTCTAGATTCTCTCTCACAGGGCCCGCCTGTCAGAGATACAAGATGCCTCGTTCCGACAGTGCTTTGCCCTGTTTCACAGAGGCTGTTCGGTCACGTTAAAAACGTGCCTTCGCCTTTTAGGCTTAATGGCTTCGACCCTGTCAGCCGTTTCCATGGGCCTACTATTGATGAGGGATTTTCAGTGCTGGGTTTCGTCCCAGAGACTGTGTCCCCGCCGTCACCTCAATCGCATGGTGACAGTTTCTCCAGATTGTCTCGCTGCTCTCCGTCATTGGAAAGCTCCGTCTCTGTTCAGTGTGGGCACACCGATGGGGACGGTAGCACTGAGAAAGGTGGTGACAACAGATGCGTTGCTCACAGGCTGGGGCGCCATTCACGAGGGCAGGGCAATAAACGGCGTTTGGTCTCAGAACCTTCGCCTCGCTCACATAAATTACCTCGAACTATTTACGGTGTTTCTAGCCTTGAAACATTTTCTGCCTGTCCTTCGGGGTTTTCATATCCTTGTCAGCACGGACAATACCACTGTGGTGGCATACATCAATCGCCAGGGCGGCACTCGCTCCCTACAATTACACAGGCTGGCTCACAGACTGTTCATTTGGAGCAATACACACCTCCTGTCATTACGCGCAACCCATGTCCCGGGCACGCTAAACACAGGAGCGGACCTGCTGTCCAGGGGGAGCCCTCTCTACGGAGAGTGGAAACTCAATCCCCAGGTGGTCGAATAGATTTGGCAGAAAAACGGCCGGGCTGCCGCAGATCTCTTCGCATCGCGGGTAAATGCTCAGTGCCCTTTGTTATTCTCGCTGGTGGACGATGACGCGCCTCTGGGAATAGATGCGCTGGCTCACCCATGGCCGAATGTGCTCCTTTACGCGTTTCCTCCCCTCAGTCTACTCTCAGCCACTCTAGCCAGAGTGAGAGAGTTCGGCTTCTCCATGATTCTGATCGCTCCCCACTGGCCGGGTAAGCCTTGGTTAGCGGAGATAATTCAAATTCTTTCCGCCGAGCCTTGGCCACTTCCGTTACGCAGGGATTTACTGTCCCAGGCAAACGGAGAAATATTTCATCCCTACCCCGACCGGGTGGGTCTCTGGGCCTGGCCTGTGAGAGGTTGAATTTAGATGCGGTTGGTCTGCATCCTAATGTTGTTACGACTATTCAGAGTGCTAGGGCTGTTTCTACGCGGACTTTATATACCGCTAAATAGCAAGTATTTAGATTATGGTGCGACAAGAGCGGGATTATTCCCTATCAATGCTCAGTCGCTCGAGTGATAAGCTTCTTACAGGAAACGCTCGAAAGCGGCAAGGCCTTTTCGACCATGAAGGTTTATTTGGCCGCTATTTCAGTCTGCCATGTAGGTTTTGGCAACAATTCAGTGGGACAGCACCCACTAATTTGCCGTTTTATGAGGGGCGCGCGTAGACTAAGACCTGTTGTTCGGTCTATAGTTCCATCATGGGATTTGTCTCTTGTGCTGGAAACTCTCTCAATGCAGCCTTTCGAGCCTTTGGAGGCCGTTGAGATGAAGTTGCTGTAATTTAAAACCACCCTTCTCCTGGCCCTGGCCTCCGCAAAACGGGCTAGCAATTTGCATGCGCTTTCTATTCATTCCTCGTACATGCAATTTGCTCCAGGGTTTACTAAGGTGTGCTTACTACCTAGCCCTGCTTTTGTGCCTAAGGTGATTGACGCCACAACTACTCTGGAGTTACTGGCTTTTCACCCCCGGCCCTTCTCCTCTACCGAGGAGCAGAGGCTCCATACCTTGTGTCCAGTACGTGCTTTGCGAGTTTACATGGACAGGACTAAGGTCTTTAGGAGGTGTGACCAGCTCTTTGTCTTGTGGGCTTCTCCTAACAAGGGAAGACATCTCTCTCGTCAGCGGCTATCCAACTGGATAGTACAGGCTATTGCATTAGCTTATAATAGCAGAGGTTTGGAGCCCCCGCATGGACTTAAAGCGCACTCCACCAGGGGCGTGGCTACGTCCTGGGCTTTGTTCAGGGGCATCCCTGTACAGGACATTTGTGCTGCTGCGAGTTGGTCCTCTCCTCACACATTTATTAGGTTCTACCGATTGGACGTCACTGCCCCTTGATTGGCGCATACGGTGCTTAATGTCGGTTCTTCCAACCTAATGGGGTAATCGGCCCTTTTGTACTAGGCCTTACAAGCTTTTGTTTTTCGGCCCACTTTTCTGCCTTGGTTGTCGTCGGAGCAAGACGAGTTGTCTACATCCTTCCCATGAGTGAGATACCGAACGAATATTTGATAAAGAACTTTAGGTTACATTACATAACCCCGGTTCTTTGATTATATGAGTGAGGTATCTCAACGCACATCCCTCCTTTCTGTGCACGAGGAAGAGATTGGCTTCGGAATGACTTTAGGGGTTCGTCAGTGACTTACAAATGGGGGTGGGACCCTCGGGGTCACTGACATGACCTGTCTGTCTATGACAGACGTGGTGCCATTGGAGCTTCCGTGGTTGGTTATGCCCAGGGGCGCTTCCCATAAGTGAGATACCTCACTCATATTATCAAAGAACCGGGGTTACGTAATGTAACCTAAAGTTTACACCCCAATGCAGCAGGGGAACATTTTACTCTCATCGCTTAGACGTGTTATAAATTGAGCGCCTATGTTTCTTTTTATAATTATATAAATAGGCCTCTTTTTTGTAATGTTTATAGTTGTTTAAATATGCCTGGTACTTTCCCGTCAAGCGTCCTCTAGACTTGAGCCGGGAGAACTCCAGAATAATGCTCTACTTTAAACAGCGCCAGCTTAGTCTGCGTTGGTTTTTCATTTCCTTATAGGCTTTTTTATATCATTCATTCGTTTTCACAAGAACTACCACATTAGTTGAAAACTAAAGTAAACATACACCCCCCACGCTCCCACATCTTAAAGTAACAGGCTTAATGTTTTTGACACCATCTCTCTAAAGGCCTATTTATTATTTCCATGTTTTTCATGTCTTGGCCCGGTACTGCAATTAAAAGGATGTGCCATCATTAAAATATTATTGTTAGTAATTAAAAACATTAATATAATATATAATTTTGCTTGTTTTAAATTATCTAATTGCCACTGTTCTTTTTTGTGATTTGTGATTGTAATTGCTGTTTCTTTTTATAAATGTTTTTGCTTGAAGGCTACATACCACTGTTGTTTGTTGTAATGTTTTCAAAAAAGTAGTGTATGTGGAAGTATATGGGATTTAATTTCTTGTTTATTTTGTTGACCATGGTATCGAACTGGGTACCAAGAATCGTGGAATTTCACTGGTATTGGTATCAACTACGAAATTTCTGGTATCGTGACATCCCTACTTGATAGTGTTAGCTTCTTAGAGAGGCCTCACCTGCATTATTGATCAGCAGGTCCAGTCTGGGCTCAGTCTTCAGGAAAGTATCAGCAAAGGAGCGAACAGACTTCAGACTCCCCAAATCCAGTTGCATAAACACCACCTTATTGTTGCCACTTTTCTACAAGAAACACTACATCACATTACATTTCTGTAGCCTATTTAAGTAAAGATAAAGTATAGGTGACAGTTATCGTCAACCTAAAACACATGATGCTAGGATGTTTCTTAAGAATGAGGAGTCGAGATAAAATAATATTTTACCTGTCTGATATCGTAAACAGCACCTTCTGCTTTCTCTTTATTACGGCAAGCCATGACTACCCTGGCTCCTTTCTTGGCCAGGTCCAAGGCAGTAGCCTTACCAATACCAGAGCTGCAACCTGGGGGAAACCATATACACACATATTAGGTGAGGTGAAACTGTATTTAAACTAGCCTTGTGGTTCTGACAGCTATAAAAAACATTGCATTTCTGATACTTTGCAAATGTATTAGGGCTGTCACTTCCCCATATCACTCAGGTTGGACACAGTTACATTCTAGTTTTCTAAGAAGTGTGTGTGAGCTTTGATACTGAAGAAGTGGAACATTTAGCTAACCAATCAATGTACCTCTTATTAGGGCTGTGGAATCGATTCCAAAAAGAGTGATGGCTGGAATTGGGAATCAATTCCAGTTTAGCGCATGCATATGTGCAAATCTTTTTACATTTTGCTGATTTTTTTAATAGAATAATGTCATTTTGGCCGCAAAAGCTAAATTTCGTATGCTGTTGCGTGTGGTAAGGGAGACTTCGCCTCACAACCAGAACATAGAAGCTAGCACGCTAACGTTCTAAACATTAGCCTGCGAAAGTATCGTTCTAAGGTCGGTTTGTGTCGGCTGGTGGAGCTGAAAGCATGGACTGGAATAGAATGGAAATGGAATGGAAAATACTTAATTCAGGTTGAAACTGTTGTATCATCGTTTGGCCATTAATTATGTGATGCGTCGTATGACGCACACATCTTGTTATCGCAAAGTCATATTCTTCTTATTATTATTCTTAGGCCAATTTTGGCACGTTAACTACGCCCGCAGTTTTGACCCAATCAATTCCATTCCAGTGCCCACAGGTCTTGGGGATTGCAGTCCAGCACGCGTGTAAACAGCTAAATGATTGGTTCACGTGTTATATTTCTAATGGAACCGGTGTTGCTGGTGTTAACGTCAAGGGAAGTTAGTCAGAAGTCAAAACAGCATCACTATAGTGGCAATGCACTCGTTTTTATAATTTTTGTGTGTGAAATTTTCCGACACTGAACTTTGTTAAACTAAATGTCGCGCAGTTTTCTGTCACCCTATGCTCCCTGCATAAGTTGGATGACAGATAACTCCTCATCCAGTAACCACACTGAAGAGGAACGAAGAATAATAATAATTCATTTTATTTCGTTTTTAGCGCTTTTCTCGCGACTCAAAGCACTTTACACAAATTGGTCGCCAATCAATTACACAGAATGAACAACGAATGGACCGACAGCTATCAAACACATCACTCAGTCTGAGTGATACCACGACAGACTTGCTCACACACATAGGACACAGACCAACTCCAGGTGAATTGGCAGTGACTGGTAAGGGCACTGGTAGGAGAATGGAGCATGTTTTTGGATGGATTTGTGAATGTTCAATTCCGTTTATTGAGTCACTATACGTAGGTTAAAACTGAAAAAGCATGTGTACTTCCAATACACGACTA
>JAVQIZ010003551.1:0-14503 GCA_036023535.2 Galaxias brevipinnis
CGCAGGCGTAGGGAGGCGACCCTCTCATCCACTGGGGTAAACTCCAACATAGAGGCACTTAGCCGGGGACTTGTGAGTATCCCCACGCCCACCTTGCGCCTCACACCTTGGGCAACTCCGGAGAAGAATAGAGTCCAACCCCTATGCAGGAGTGAGGTTCCAGAGCCGAGGCTGTGCGTAGAGGCAAGCCCCACCAGATCAAACTGTTAGCGCTCCACCTCCCGCACAAGCTCCGGCTCCTTCCCTCCCAGAGAGGTGACGTTCCACGTCCCCAAAGCCAGCCTCTGCCACCCGGGTCCGATCCGTCAAAAACCTCTGCCTTCACTGCCACCTTTCTGGCAGTGCACCCGACCCCCTTGGTTTTTCCCGCGGGTGGTGAGCCCACAGGACGGAGAAGCGAAGATGATGGTGTTATCCACGTTGCTTTTTCGGGCTATGCCCGGCCGGGCTCCGTGGCAAGCCCAGCCACCAGGCGCTCGCTAATAATCATAATCATAATCATACTACTACTACTACTTCGTCTTCGTCTTCGTCTTCGTCGTCTTCGTAACAATATTTGTTGCATCTGACGATGCATCACATAGTATAGCCTATTTATATAGGCTTTATTATGTGCAAGCTAAGTGCATAGAAAACCACTCATATGATTCGAATTGAAAATCCGCCTTTCTCCTCCAGTTCATTGTGTCATCTACGTTTTTATTTGTTTGGATACAGCCAAAATATTACCGAATATCTACTTGCTTCCTACCATGCTCAACCAATCAGGATTAGAAGTTATGAAATTGGTAAAATGGTTGTAAATAGTCAGGTCTTCAAATAAATGTTCGCCGTGTGTGGTGACGACCAGAGCGTCAAAAAGAATTGCGCGCGCGCAAACAAGTACAATCATCTCCGCCCAAGTTTTTTCAGACAAGTTGTCAGCCCTGAATTGTTGCTCAGGAAAGATAATAGTAATATATTGTATGTTTGTTTAATCATTCTCATTAAACATCTGAATGAGAAAACAAGGTAGCTGTCGGTCCTGGCTTTTTTATGTCGTTTTGCATGTTGTTTTCAGGAGTGCACCACACGCATGAGAAGATGTTAAAATAAATCGTGTTGGGAGTACATTTTAGGATCATTGTAAATCAGTTGTATGTAATAGAGGCCCAATCATGTATAGCCTAACTGTCTGCATCTAATTTTAAAGAACTTGTCAAGAGTGTACATCATACTATTGATGAATTTCATTTGTACATAAATTGAGTTTGCATGTGTTCAGACAAGTACTTGACTGTGAAGCTGTCAGCTGCTGCAGAGACCTAATTCATGTTGTAAACAGATAGATATGATAATAGTCTTTACGGGGTTCATGCTTCTTGACCACCCTATTGTCATGGCCCTGAGAGGACGTAACTTCCGTCTAACTGAAAAGGGATTTATTGGTTTCACTTGTGCCTTATAAACAGGGTATTTAAGTTCCAGTTATCCTGTGTTGGTTTGTTCATTTATTTCCTTTGCTTCATGGTGTGTGGGTTCCCTGGTCTGTTTTACCAAGTAAATTCAAGTCTAATGCGGAAGTTTTATACTCTATCCTGTTTTCCTGCCTGTTTTTTTGTGGATAGTTTCTAGAATTATTTATTCTGCTCTTGAGCCTATTATAGCCTACAAGCCCTGACACCTATAGGGTTTTGGGTTCACCAACCATTGGAAGAAATATCTGTGGGAAACTTACATCCAGTGAGATTATCGGTAATTACACTGTTAGTTGAAATATTTCACATTAAAACATATAATATCCCCACAGTACAAAACTGGTAGTTTTATGAGTTCTTTATCTAATGCACACACCACATTGTGTTTGGCAAGAAAGTTTGGCAATACTACTTTTACACTGGTGATGGCACCTCTGACTCTACCAAAATAGGTAAAGAGCATTGAGAAACTTTGCGCTTTAACCCCTTTGTGGTTTTGGTGAATATGAACTAGCACGGGAAGCAAATAATAGGTCAATAGATCCCTTAACACAGCACACAGTAACAGATCGGGCAGCCACAGGCTGGTAAAACTACTTCACTTTTATTTATTTTTTAAATCAACTGATATAATAGTTATTACGAAATAAATAGTTGTCTTGTGATAACTATGTAAGATCAAGCTATTATAAGTTGGGAAGTGGTGAGATGAAAGCTTGGTTGTTTAGTTGGTAGCACAATGTCAAGAATTCATTTAACATCTAAATTCTCCCTGCACTATTTGCCATTAGTGAGGATATAAAGAGAATAGCGATGTTAATGTGCCTGGCTGTTATATAAGCTTGCTTTCTGACCACATCTTACCACATTACACCACGCTTGGATGCATGCAAGATGCATGAATATCCATGCTGCATTCAATATTGCTCGAGTCGATCCGTTTAAAAAATAACAACATATTGAAATGAACTTGCCCTTGCATCTATACAGCCTTAATACTTTCATAAATAGCTGCATAAACTAATATCAATGCGTCTACATCTCTTAAGCTCTACAACATTTCCCAATGCCTTAAACCCAGATGAAAGTACAAATTGATTCATTCTACCAACTTCTTCATAGTAGCAGACTTGTAGACTAGGCCTGTAATTGTTATGATGACAAATTGGGGTGATCAATTGGCCAAATGCATGTCTACTATTAGGGGTGTGACAGTACACGTATTTGTACGAAAATGTTCAGTACGGGTCTTTCGGTTCGTTACGCGTGCTCCGAACTAATGCCAATTTTAACCACTGTTTGTGCAGAACTATTTTTGAGTATGTGGAACCTAATTTAAACCCTACCCCTTAAGTTTCCCCCCTGTCAACATACCGTTATTTTCCCAAACAGAAGACCCGCTGCTGCAAAATTATTGCTGCCACAGCTTCAAAATTTGATGAAATATAAAACATTTGCGCCTAGTATACACAACTCTACATGCTCTGAGCATGCTACTGTCTCGGCATCAATGGGTCGCCTCTGGGTGAGTTTCCCTATGACAAAACAAAGTACTCTCAGCCAGGCTGCAAACTTTGGCACTGGGGGCTAATATACACTGCCCTCTGTAAGTAGCGGGTCAAAGAGCTGTTATGTATGAATACATTTATATTGATACATCTTTTGTAAAGTTTGTTATGCAGTTGTTATGAAGTGTGATTTTATTTCACATTTTGAAATCCTTTTGATAGTAAAAGAGACCTGTTATGCTTTTTGTGTTTTTTTTCCTTTTCTTTGGTATGTTTTATGTAGCTTTTTGTGCATGTAAAAGGTCTGAAAAGTTACAAAGCCCATAGTCCACGCCCTAAGGGAACTACTCTCTCTCACAGAAAACACTGCTCCTGAACTGCCTGAAATGCCTAGTCTGTTGTTCAGCTTTTTCTTCCGTAACGTTTCTACGTCACTAAGTCATACATTTGCGTAAAAGCCACCTAGCTGCTAAGGGAAATTCCCTTTTTTGGCCAGCTACCCAATCAGAGCAGACTGGGCTTGTCAGGAGGGGAACCATAGAGACAGGAGCTAAAACAGAGTGTTTCAGACAGAGGGTGAATAGAGGTTCTGCAGGCCCAGGCAGTTTGAAAAAATTGTTTATTTAATTGTTTATTGAACATTAAAACACGTAAACATATGCTAGTAGAACTCCTAAATAAAGGTATGAACCTGACAACTAGCATAATAGGCCCCCTTTAACCACAAGCAGCACCTGTGCACCACCCAGGTGCAACCAAACCCATCCCCCCGCTGATGGGAAAAAATCCTAGAGGAAACACTGTGCACTGTTTTAAAATACATTTTAAAAAAGAGCAATTTTATGTTCTATATTTCTTTCCTCCCGTTACACCGAAAACATACTGAACCGTGACTTCAAAACCGAGGTACGTGCCGAACCGGGATTTTTGTGTACCATTACACCCCAATCAACTATAGATCATTTTGTATTAACTAACAAGATGTTATCTCGTAATAACGTCTTATTCTAATCTTATTCTTTATTTTGTAATAACCTGATGTTATGTCGTTTTGATGTGATCTTATCTCGATATCAAAAGGTAAATAGTTTACAATGTTTGTGGCAGCATTGCGCCCCTGTAATTTAGAAAACATTTATTCATACAAAAAAATATCTAATTTGTCAGTTTGTATGAGACTGTACTTTTACTGTGACAGAAGTTTTCTTTCACAGATTTCTTACTTCCTTTTAGCCAGCCGCTGTCATATGAAACATAAACATCATAAGGCCCACTTTGACATTAGTCTACCTTTTTATTGTGATAAAAAATAATGGATATTTTGATTTCATGCTTGTTAAACCTCATTGCCTAGCATTTTTTAATAATCGGTTACCTAAGATATTGAAAACGTCCAAAAACACACAGGTTTCAAATTACTTATTATCAGAAGCAGTTGCAAGGTTCCAAAAATTCTGCAGCCCTAGAAAAAGAGATAGCCTAGCCTTGCAATTGCTTTTGTACAGGCATAGACTTTGTCAGATAATTGCTGTCTAAGATATGTTTAAAATCTAATTATTCATGTTTTTTTAATTATAATTCAATTTGTTATAATAACATGATTTCGACAGCCTGCACTTTGGTTCAGTACATCTTGTTCATTCATAACTTAGACTAGTTTGGGGTAGGGCTAAACGATTCGATTTCAAATTGCATTTGCTATTTGCATTTTCTCAAATGCGATTTCAAAGGCTGCAAGTCAAGTTAGCTGTCTAATCAGGGTTTGAACAGTCAATGTTTATACAAACTCATGCCATCCTCGTGTAACAGTCATGCTCACCAACCAGATGTGCCGTGCTGTTCATGTACAAGTCATGCACACCAATCTGAAGTGGCGATTACATATACCACCAAGATAACAACAAGGATTCGAAACCCAAGGAAAAAAAGTGTCTTTCGCTACATTTAGCGATTTTTTTTTCATACCCTCCTGTCTTTATTTCAAAAAGGCAAATAGCGACAAATCTAGTTATCTATTCAGACCATCAAGGAAAACGTGAGAAATCTTTACAAATCTATTAAACTGTCATTAATTCCAATGCATTCTGCTCAGAGTAATCGCAGGTTAGAGCGGGCAGCTCTCTCTCCTTCGCACCCGCTCTTACACAGTGCGCAGGCAGCCAGTGTTTCAGGCAGGCGATCGTTTACAGAAAGGTCCTGTTTTCTAGATTTGTTTTATTACTTTATTTATCTTACTTAACAGTGACAGCTTTTGAGATAATTGTTCTATGTTTGATTGTTCTGTGTTCTATCCCAATATATATGTAAAAAAATGTATTAATTGTAGAAATCAATTCATATCTTTTCAGTTCTGCTGGTAATATTTTGATGGTATCTCAGGTGGTAATGCTCCATCATGTTTTAAGTATATATATATATATATATATATATACACACACACACACACACACACACATATACATATATATATAATATATATATATATATATATATATATATATATATAAATTGCAAATCAAGTTGCAATCGCAACATAAGTGAGAAATTGCAATTAGATATTTTCCCCCAATCGTTCAGCCCTAGTTCGGACACACACACACAAACAAACATAACTTTACATAACCCTGATACATGGAGCCGATTTTGATGAAGTCATGCAAAATTATGTTTTTAAGTCCATCTGGTCAATGCAGTACAGCATGCCGTTAGTTTGCATAGGCAATGCATTCTGTGCAAGTTGATTTAAATTAAAGGTGGGGCATGCAGTTTTCTGGAAAAGGCAAGAAAACGGCTGAATTTTAAAATACAGCCCTCCTCCTGCAGCTCACCCTGTCCTAAGCCCCTCCCAACAGACAAGCACGGGCATATGCACACACTTCATACGCACACAACTCAAGGTTGCTCAGCTTGACCAGACAGAGCCAAAGGCAACCACCATAGAGCCAACTTGGGGTTCCATTATTGCCAAACTTGTGCAACTGGCTTTGCGTTAGTCGATGGCTATAGCGTCGGCTTTATACATTGCGTTGGTCGTTGCTTTGCGTTTGTAGTTGCTTATTGCTTTGGCTTTAAATAATTATAATAATAATTTCATTTTATTTTTATAGCGCTTTTCTGACACCCAAAGACACTTCACAAAATTTACATAGAAAACAGACAAAAATAAACAATTAGACAGAAATGGGGAGAACGGACAGAACAACAGTTCTAACCATAAGTATAACAAAAGGAAATCATATCAAATAGAGGAATAGGACCGGATTCTAAACATAGTTTATTAGGGAAGGCTAGGGTGAAAAGATAGAGTTGGAATTGCAAATTAGAAGAGGGAGAGTACCATAGCTTAGGTGCTGCCCCATAAATGCTTTATACAGTGCGTTTCTCGTTGCCTATTGCGTTGGCTTTGTACAATGCATTTCTCGTTGCCTATTGCGTTGTCGTTTGTATTGACTATGCTGGGAGAAGTATCAAACGGTCGACTAGGTCGCAAACGTAACAGACAGCAGCGATGGAAACATATCGCTAGTGGAAGGCTGTGTGTAATGATCAGCATAGTCGATGCAAACAACAACGCTATAGGCAATGAGAAACACATTGTACAAAGCCACTGCAATAGGCAACAACAAACGCATTGTACAAAACCAAAGCAATAGGCAACTACAAAGGCAAATCAACGACCAACGCAATATATAAAGCCGACCAAAAAGCCAAGGAGTTGCATAATTCTGGCATCAATGGAACGCCATAACAGCAATGTAAATATATCGCTGGTGGAAGGCTGTGTGTAACTATCAGCATTTTCAATACAAACGACAATGCAATGAGCAACAACAAATTGCACAAAGCCAATAGGCATTGTACAAGCCAACGCAATGGGCAACTACAAAAGCAATGTATAAAGCCAACGCAAAAGCTGACGCAAAGCCAGTTGCATTTTGGCATTTAATAGAACTCCATAACGGCAAGCTCTGAATCCAAATTGTGGCCGATGCAATCTCGGAGTTCTCTCGATCTCTGAAAGGCTTCACCGATATTTACACGGGTTCTATTGTGTTTATTGTCAGATTCTCTTAGACTCTCTGTTAAGTCCATCTTCCTCTTTTTGAGTTGCTTTGTAGTGTAAGCAGTTGCTGCCAATACTGGAATAGCAACTTTTTTAGCAGGATTGTCCGCCACTGAATCACACTTTCACTGTTTGAAGGGAGGTGAACGCGCGTCTGCATTTGTAGAACAGCCGATAGGAACGCACTCTCTCTGAAATAACCTGTGATTGGCCGAAGTTTACCGTCACAGGCTAGATTTTCTAAAGCCTGTAAACAGAGCCAAGAGGAGGGCTGGAGTAGAAGTTTTCTCTCAGACCACTTGAATTAGAATATGATGCACGATTAATGTGGAATTTTTGCCCAATGATGCCAAATAATAAACTGCCTACCCCACATTTAATGACCCCCCTCCAGTGAAAATCAAGTTTTTGACGTTGCTAACGTGCTTGTGGTGTTTTTCATGTGCTACAAGTTATCAAGATCAAAATAAGCAGCCAACACCATGGCTGAGCATTTCTGCTTTGAAACTGTAGTGCACCAAGGACAGCCTGAACAGGCGATTTCAGACAAGCGAGATTTGACGTCACAAATTTTGAAGTAACCATTTTTTACCAACCACGTGACTGGGGAGCAAGTATGTGCGGCAGCAGAGGAGGGGGCGGGGTTGCGCGGGTATTTGAAAAAAGGTGGGCAGCCAGGCAGGGCAACTCAAATTCAAGAATGAGACAGGAGGAGAGGATTTAAATTTTTAGGATTTTAAAAGTTAATTGAACATATGTTGCAGGAAAAAAACATGATACATGATTTATATGTTTAAGCTGAATATTTTTTATGTTTTATAAAATGACTGAAGGGGAACTTTAAAAGAGAAAAACAGTAACACATTCAATAGTAGGCTTTTGATGGCTACACCAAGGATTAGAAAGATCCCTGAAGAAAGCCAACTGTAATATATTGCCGCCACACGGCACTCCCCATTTATTGTTATAAATATAGTTATTGATCAGAAAAAATGATTTATTGAAATCAAATCATGTTTTAAAGTTGCTGGTTAGCTTCGAGTGGAAGGGAGTCTATATTAGCGAGTATCATTCGTAAACATCAGTGTCCAAAATGCAACTTTTTTGACTCACTGGCCAAGGGGACTGGTAGACGGAAAAATATTCACCGGCCAATTTGTTTTACTGGCCAAAATAATAAATAGCCTTTTCGTTTTTCAGTACATTTCATTGAGATAAGGTATTCTGTTGAATAAAAAAAAATTAAAAATGTTATATTGTCAACAATTATTCAATTCCTGACATCATAGCCTATTGTAGTCAGCCCCTTGCAACTCCCATTGTAACTGTATCTAGTATTAGTGGTGGGCGTTTCGATTGTTTTCAGGGATGTGAATGTTCTTGATTCAGTTCACTAAAATGATTTGCTTGGTGGTTCAATCACCGATTCGCAAACGTCTTCCGGTGAGTCACACGTTCACGTCTTCGTTCTTGCACTGGATTTGTTCATTGAGTCTTCAATGCAGCCGAGGTCCATGAATGAAGTCTTCTGGCATATAATGAATGATGTTAAAACAAATTTGGTACTCCACCTCATTGTTGCACCCCCCCCCCCAAAAAAAAAAAAACATTATTGGCAACATACATACATTCTTTTTTTTGGCATGATGTTAGGTGACCTTGAGTATCCTGAAAAGCACCCCCAAATTAAATTTATTATTAAAGTAAATTTAATTTAAATAAAATTAAATGTATTATTGAATGGAATGATATGTTTCTTGGCAGGATGATGGAGATCTGATGCCAAAAGGTTATCCAGGAGACCATTTCAAACCTGTGGTTCCCTGGCCTCATGTAGAAGGGATGGAAGTTGACCTGGACTCCATCAGACAAAAACAGGGAGGTATGTTTATGCAAGCCTTTGTCTATGGGCATTGTGTGTCCTCAACCCTATGCTGTGTGATGCATCCCCTTGGTAATGCATTGTCATCCTCCTAGGTGAACACAAAGCCCCACAGTCTATCCAGAACCAAAACCAGGTTATCCAGCAGCAGTATGTCACCTTCAAACCACACTTAAACCCCTATTCCACCCCAGTGTTGAGGAAGGGCACTCTGGGCAACTTTGAACCCAAGGAGCCAGAGCCCCAGGGTTTGGTTGGTGGACCTGGTGAGGGGGCCAAACCATTTGTTCTTGGACCGGAGTACAAAGAATCTGTTCAGACTTCTATTAAAGAGTTTGGCTTCAACATTGTGGCAAGCGATATGATCTCCTTAGATCGGACCATCAGTGATATACGCCATGAGGAGTAAGTGTTGCAGTGCAACCATTATCTATTACTGTTTACAAGTACTTTTAGATATGTACTATTTCTATTGTGCCTAGAACTTAAATTGACTGGTGATAAAGCCTAAAACCTTGACTACCTTTAAGTCAAAGTTTACCAATATAATTACCTGGATTTGCTTTATAGTGACTAGGTGGATAGTAATCAATGGTATTTTTGAAATGCACAGAATATAGGTGTTTATAATGCATGGTTTTCAATAATAATAATAATAATACATTTTACTTATAAAGCGCTTTTATGACACTCAAAGACGCTGTACAAAGTTTAAAACAAGAATAAACAAACAGTAGTTTTGAGTTTGAGCAGGTTTTTGAAGGTGGGGAGGTCAGAGCAGTCACGGATGGGTTGTGGTAGTGAGTTCCAGTGGGCACCTTCCTTGCTGGAAGGTGTTTTTTTATTTTTTTATCAAGCCACATAGCCCAAATGTCTCAACATTAAGCTTTGACTTCTTTTAGTCATGTCCCTCTGTCTTCTCTCAGGATGGCTTGAAATCTAATGGAAAAATTAGAGGGCAAAAGATTTGCTGTGTGCTGTCTTTCCCTGCGCGGTTGACTTAGTAGTAGCAGAATGGTGCCGCAAATGTTTTTTCTTGTGTTGATTTGTGCATTCACAAAAACAGCTGCATTACATTTAGCCCTTGCAACGTGTCATGTGAATTAATTGTGGAATTTGGTAGGAATCAAATACACACAAATACACATCCGCCTCATTGTGCTGAAGTGAACTCCTGAAGAAATTGTTTGTTGAGTGGGCAGGGAGTTCATATGTTTTTTATTTTTACATTACTGTGGCTGCATCCCCTAAAGTACACCTTTTAGTGATAGGGCACCACCTTAATCATTAACTAGTCAGTCCCTAGATCTACGCTTCAGACCTTGTTGGCTGAGATGAGAAATGGGTGGATTCTCGAAATACGACTGCGGTACATGCTCCAAGGTCTTTTATACTCAGTGTGACAGGTTTATAACTTTCCTGATAGAGCTTAGTTTTTTAGCAGGAAACTGCGATCTGTTTATGTTGGAATTTCACTTGAATTGACTGCCATTTCATCTGACAAAAGGCAGAAACATTTTATGTCCACTCATAAACTGTGAGAGTACACACATATCCAATATATAAAAAGTACATAATGATAATATATTCATAAACAAGTAGGCTAGAAATATTTAGGGTAGATGCCAAAATAGTTGGAAGGTGTTGAGCAGGTTTGAAAAGGTTGTGCAATTAGTGGCATAACCACTATTAAAAATGCCTTGTCTTCTAACGTCTGCAATGCAATGACAGGTTTAATTATGGCGATTTCTTATTCGTTTTCTTTATAGCTTTTTTTTTCAACTGCAGTGTAATGCATGCAATCACATGAACATTATCTCCTCTCACCATCCACTCTCACACATCCACTTGCCCAAGCACACCAGCCTCTCTTTGCCTCTATTGACCGGTGAGTCAGAGATCTTATAGCCATTAGTCTGATCAAGGATTTAACATAAAATGTGGTACTGGGTAGTTTGTCAATCTGCAAGCATATTTATCAACTATTTGTAAAAGAAAGATGTATACCTTCACCTTTTTCTGATGCTATAGCAAAATGTCATTCTTCCTTCAGTTATGTTACAAAATGCTTGGTGTCTAAAATTGTAATTAGAGTACACCCACTCACAGCTTTACAAATAGTTAGTCAGGCGTTTCTCAGGGTGTCACCCACATTCCTAATATTGTGGGAGCTCTGTGACGTGTGGGATTGATTTTTTAAGGAGTGGTGACTTCCTCACCATTTACACGTTTGGAGGTGTGGCTTATTGTATTGTCTTATTGTAATAGGTTCTTGTCTGACAGGTTTTTATTCCATGAAGGTGAATAATAGCCCACTTCTTGTTAACTCTAATGTTAAACCCTGATCAGTCTACTATTATAAACTTAATGTTACATTTTATATGTTAACTTGCCCCTATACTAATTGAGTATATTCAACATGAAGAAATGGGCCAAAATCCTTTGTGAGAGAGATGATCAATAACAAAAAAGAAGTTATTGGTTGTACTTTTAAAACACGGGTAGATGTACTAACATGTCTAATAACATTGCAACCTGCACCAAGAACATGGCTAAAACCACTTTTGTACTTAGTAGCACCAGTAAGTACTTTTGTATCACATGTTACTTTAAAAATGAGTAAAAGAGAGTCTGTATAGACAAGTATATCCATTTCATGATTGCCAAGCTTTTGTTTTCTTTTTCTGAGAGTCGGTGGTTCCATGATAGATAAAAATAGGCCCATTCCATTGCTTTTTTTAAACCGGGCGCCGCAAATTATGTTTAGCGGGCGTTGACGTGCTAATTACGAGATTAGCCGCAGGTTTGGTAAATCTGAAGTAAAATGAAAAGACAGAGCGTGCTCTTTGTGCAGCCTGGCCAATTTGCTGTTTCCACTGTGCTCGCAAATGTACTTAACTACTAGTAGTTTAACAACATTTTGCAGTAGCTTGATGGAAGCTCAAATACATTCATATTTGCATAGTGAATAAATGTGTTAATTATTTTTTTGTTATTTTTTGTAGTTAACCATTGAAACTACAAACTAGTCAGTAGCATTCTTTGACAGACCACGTTTACAGCATCTCAATGGTTTTCTTTACTGCTGTTTGCCACACAAGTCCTCTTAACCTGTTTATGGTCATAAAGATAAGTTTGTTTCTGGTTGGCATTTAATAATGATAAGGATGGGTATCATTAGGGATTTTATTTGTACCAATACTTATCGAAACTTATTGATACTACTCACCATAATTAGGTGCAAAACCTATAAAGTAAAGTATAACAAATTACCAAGGAACTATAGTCCTTGAGCTTCTGATAAGCTATCAGAAATAGAAAACGAAGAAAATAACTTAAACGGGTATATAGACTCGACAAGTAAACAGAACAATTTAGAGGAGAATTTATGCTTTATGATTTTTTGCCTATATTCAGCCACGTCCATATTTGCAGCAACTTTGTTCCTCTGGAATTTTCGTTGTGGTTTTTTAGCACAGTCTTCTCCTTTTTGTTAGTTAGCAGCTCGTGCCCCGTTTTTGAACGTGTGCCTTGCTGTTTTCTTTCAGTCAGAGTGTAGTCGGCAACGTGGTTAGTGTCCCTTGTTTTGCCTATCAGCCTGCGGGGCATCGCTAACCGCTTAGCTAGCTGCTAATAAGCTACTGCTAAGCTAGCGCCCGTGCAGTGGCTAGCTAGCAAACGGTCTCCTCTGTAGTTTACCTCCTGTTGCTTCGGTGACCAGTTAACAGCCTGTGCTCCGTTTTCAAGTGTGCCTGCTGTTTTTTTGGTTACAGTTGTAAGCCCAGTTAGTATACCCCATTTTGCCTACGGGCCTGCGTGTTATCGCTAGATATTGTTACAGCTAGGCTACTGCTAAGCTAGCGCACATGGGCTGGCTAGGGAACGGCCTCCTCGGTACCTCACCCCCTGTTGCTTTGGTGACCTCCTGGGGTGTTTGCTAACAGCTTGTGCCCCATTTTCGAACGTGTGCCTTGTCGTTTTCTATCGGCCCGAGTTTGTAGTAAGCGAGGTAGTTAGAGTTTCCCCGTCTTGTCTGCGGGCCTACATGGTACCTCTAGCTACTTAGCTAGCTGTCTAGCTAACTCGGAGCTAGCTAGCTACTGCTAAGCTAGTTCCAAGAGCTAGCTATCTACAGCTGCCTCGTGGTGTCGACAACCTTGCTGCTCTCAGAGCCTCTACCTGGTTAGCTTGGTTGGCTTGGGCTGTCACCCCCCCACCCAGTGGTGGGATGTCAATGTCCAAGGGGGCTCGCTCATCTGCCTGCTGAGGCTGCCCCACCAACCGGAGACGAGCTCTCCATTGGGGAGCTCTCCCCTCTTCCCTCATGCCCACCTGTCATGGTGCAGAGGTCCCCCAGGAACCAGGTGACCATGGTAGAAGAGGAAGATGAGGTGCCAGTGTTACAGCCATGCGCTGCAGGAGCAGTGTCAGCTGGTTCACTGGGGGACACGGACTTGATGACGAACGAGCTCTCTCAGCCAGCTGAGGTGGGCTTGTCTTGTTACCGGTCCTTAGCAACCTGGGAGACACGCTGCCAGGCGTGCACCTGCATGGGCATCCCCTGGCTGTTCCCTCCGGCACTTCCGGCTCGGTCCTTGATGGATGGTCGCTTCATGCCGGTGGTCTCTCCTCCCCCAAGGAAGTCCATCCCCGTGATGCCGGACTTCCTTTCGGATCTGCGTGCCTCATGGTCTAGACCAGCCTCTGCACGTGTGCAGATGGCTGTAAATAGAGCCATGGCGGTGCACGACCAGGCCAGGTTGGGAGTAGACACCTCGCCCCTGTGGAGCTTGTAGTGGTGGAGCACCTTGCCCCCAATACTTCCTCATATGCTCCGGGAGCCCGCCTCCCTGAACAGCAGCAGAGAGTTATTTTCTTTGCTGTGGGCGTCCTACAAGGCCTTGGCAGCCAGGAGTGCGAACATGGTTTCGATTCTCCTGGTGTACCAAGCCGTGGTCCAGCAGGAGATGGCTGAGTCCGCCCCGGACAATGACGTTTCCGAGCTGTGGGACATCAGCCATATGCTTACGGACCTCTCCCTGCGCTCCCTCAGAGGAGTGGCAGCGCAGACGGGCAGGTCCATGGCAGCTATAGTGGTGGCGCAACGCTCAATCTGGTTGGACTTTGCTAAGACCCCGCTTAGTGAGAGGGCTGCTTTTCTCGACGAGCCGTTGGACCCCGCTGGGCTCTTCTGCGCCTCGGTGGGGAAGCTGACGGCCCGAATGGAGCAGCGGAAGTCGTCAGGAGAGGCCCTGTCTGCACTGCTCCCATCTCAGCCTGAGTAAAAGGTGAAGCCTTCTCACCCCCCGTTCGGGGCAGCGTGGGCTTCACCTGCTCACCCTCCACGTGCTGCCCCCCAGGTTTTTGCTACACAGGTGCCAGTGGGTTTCCAACGCAGACGACCATGGGCAAAGAATCCGTTCACGCCAAAGAGGTCCCAGTTTGACTCTTGATTCTGGAAGAGGCAGCAGCGGCCCTGGTGCTGTGGAACAGCCTCCTGTCAGTGCAACCTCGAACCCCGTTGACTGCATGGGCAGTCAGGGTCCGGTTCACCATACAGTCACTAAGCACATTGCCATACAGTCACTAAGCA
>JAVQIZ010003569.1:5000-14568 GCA_036023535.2 Galaxias brevipinnis
AAATCTTCCTGTCTGGGAGAAAGACCTCAGAGAGTCCAGGATGGAGAGTTTGATGATGTACATCTCATGTGCGTAATCCTGTTTTTCTATTCTACTCTATTCTATTCTCTCCTGTTCTATTCTATTGGCTACAGAAAATGCCATCTTAGCTTTCGGAAATGGGACGGAGGTTAAAACCAGCCAACCGGGAATGCCCAGCCCAGCAACCGAAAACAACAGCCAGCGGCTGGCAACCACCGCCGCGGGCATCACCATGGAAACGGAGCAGAACATCCTGAGAATGCAGATTCCTACTCAGGTGAACCCAAGCAGAAGAACTGAATGTCATTAGGAGAGGAACTTACTTATTCTCATACTGAATGATATATCCTGTGGCAGGTTGACCTCCTTATATGGATAATTATAGGAGGAGGAGGAGGAGACAGAGTGGCATGACATCACAGCGTGATCCTGATCCAGCCAATCACATTTTGATTAGAACACATTAGATCACTAGATCACATTTTGATTAGAACACATTAGATCACTAGATCACATTGGGTTAGGATCAGAGGTTAGTCCTAGATGGAAGGGTTAGGGTCGCAGGTTAGTCCCAGATGGGTTAGGGTCAGAGGTCAGTCCTAGATGGATGGGTTAGGGTCACTGGTTAGTCCCAGATGGGTTAGGGTCAGAGGTTAGTCCTAGATGGATGGGTTAAGGTCACAGGTTAGTCCCAGATGGGTTAGGGTCAGAGGTTAGTCCTAGATGGATGGGTTAGGGTCACAGGTTAGTCCCAGATGGGTTAGGGTCAGAGGTCAGTCCTAGATGGATGGGTTAGGGTCACAGAGAGGGAAACATTTGAGCGTTTAGACTTTGCTCTCCAGCAAAACTGTCTAGGAAAATATTATGTAATATGTATTATTATTTAGTCATGTGATATTCTTCTTTTAATTATATGTTATGAGTTAAAATATCTGCCCTCTCAACATTTCTATAAATCATAACAAAGGTATAATTCTCAGAGAATATGTAACGTTTTTGTTTTCACAAACATGAAAGTCCTGAAGATAAAGCTGTAACACTGTGAAAGTGCGGTTAGTTACCGTGGCGATCGGGCCGTCGTCCCATTGGACAGCGAGCGGGGGCTTAGTGATGTATGACTGCGGTAATGGGTGTGGACTTTACAACGACCCCACCACAGAAGAAGACATGGTTCTGCGCTCTAGCGGCTGCCGCTTGCCTGGTTTGCAGTACAGGCCCTCTCTGGCTGTCAGCGGCTTTCCACCTTGAGCGATTGCAACCCCCACCTACTTACCTACCTGCTGCATGTTCTGAGGCTGGGAGGGAGGAGACAGAGATAGGACGAGGCAGACATCGAGTGCAGAGCGGAGAGGGGATAAAGAGAGGCGAGGCCCAGAGAATCAGGAAAGAAATTGAAAAAGCGGACTTAAGTCTGAGGAAGTTTAACCGTGAAGAACAGACATACAAAGACACAGCATGAAAGAAAGAGAGCGAGAGAGAGAGAGTAGAGAGAAAGAGAAAGAGTAAAGAGAGAGATATATAGAGAGAAAGCCAGAGGAAAGATATACATATTTTTATATATATATATATATATATATATATATATAAAGAGAGAGAGAGAGAGAGAGAGAGAGAGAGAGAGAGAGATAAAAGGAGGAAGAGAGAAGGAGAGCGAGAGAGAGACAGAGGGGGAGGAGATAAAGGGAGAAAGAGAGAGAGGGAGGGAGAGAATGAGGGTGAACCTTTTTTTTTATTATTTATGATTGAGGAGTTGATTCCAAACATTTCAGTGGTGATGGACATTTTTCCCGGGGGCTGTGAAATTGGGTTGGTCTGGGTGATAAGTGTGCTGGCGACGTTGGCGAGGGGGGAGTATCTGAGGGTGATAAGCGCCTGGCCTCCTGTCACACTGCTCTCCTCAGAAACCCCATTGAAAGACGACGTCGGGTGTACTCTCAATGCTCATGGTACATCATAGAATAAACAACGGCTATCTGTCCGCGACTCTATAGAAATACTCTCCTCCTCAAAACAGCTGATAAATTCACAATTACATACTGTGTGTGTGTGTGTGTGAGTGAGTGTGTATGTGTGCGCGTGTTGCTATGACAATATATGAAAGTTTTAGGTCAGCATCAACGTCCCATTTTGGGACTTTGTGTCTGTCAATCATTGTCCATTTTCCTATTAGTTGGGTATTTATCATCACCTATTAAGCTTTCCTACTTTAAAACACACTTTAAATTGTATCTGTGTGTGTGTGTGTGTGTTCCTGTATGTGTATCTGTGTGTGTGTGTTCCTGTATATGTTCCTCTGTGTGTATGTGTATCTCTGTGTGTGTATGTTCCCGTAGGTGAACGAGAACGACAGACTGTGGGGAGATGAGGACGGAGGACCCACCAGGTCTTCTCCAGGGCTGTCAGACCACAGCTCCAAGCCCAGCCGCCTCTCCCTGTCCCTGGCTTGGGTCTGGGCCGCAGCCTGGGTCCTGCCTGCTCTGCTGCAGCTCCGCGGCTAGCCCACAGCGAGCTGGCCTCTGTCACACGCCCACCAACGGACGTCTCCGAGAGGGAGGGGGGAGGGGAGAAGGGGGACCGTTCTATGTGTATAAAACAAAAACAAGATGGCGACTGAAGGATTCTCTGTCTATCCTCACCTTCATTTTCACCACAGTAATCATCTCCCTTTGGAACGCTTTCCTCACACAGTGGAGGAGTAGGGCCTCTTGGTGAGGACACACTGGGATTATTTATCAGGAATAGAAACTCAGTCTCATTGTCCTCTCCTCTGGTCCAACCTTTCCCACATTCATCGACTGTCAACACAACACTGAGGCTCTTCCCTCAAACAGCTTTCTCCATCTTACAGCAGAACCAGAGAGAACGTGATGATGGACCACTTATTGGATTTGTACCGAAAGGGGAAGTTAACCCCCGAATCAACAGACTTTGCTCTAGAACATTCTTTTGTGTGTAAAAAAAAATTTAAATATATTAAATGTGAAGATTTAAACGGCTTAAAATAAGGTCTCTGTGAGAAGGCAGAGCAATCTGAAGACTGCGTGGCAGGGCCTACACTAACCCTCCCTCAGCCTTTAGTTCGCATTTCAAAGTCGCGTTTTCAGTGTTATGAAATAACCGTTACCTTGTTATCGGCACAAGACGTTCCCCAACATAGTGATAAGGAAGCACATGGTCTTACAAGACAAACTATGTTTATTTGGTTTTGTTTTCCAATAAATATACAACAGCTAATTAACTGTTGTTGTATTTCAGTTGTAGATATATTCATTTGAAAATGCCATGTTAGTTATCACATTTCACCTTTAACTGTGGGAGGATGACTTAAGGATCTTTATGTATTGTAATAGGGACAGTTGTTGTATGTTCAAAAAGACAAGGAGAGTTATACAGTATATATATTTTTTATGTATATGTGGAATCCAAAAATCCATGAAGACCTTTGTGACCGTTCATGTTTCCCCCATCTTATGAAGGCACGCCACGGACAGAAGCAGCGGAGGAGTTGGTCCGTTTGGATAAGATGTCATGTGACGTCATAAGACCCCGCGTGGTCCCACCGAATAGGAGAGACGCTGAACATAAACGGGAGAGTTTTGTTAAAACGCACCGCCCTTTTTGTTTGTTTTGTTGTGAAAAGACCGTGTTGAGAGAGATGGAGGTTTCAGTGGAGCCTGTGTATTCAAATGGACTTTCTGTCCCAACCATTGAGCAGGAAACGATCGTAGTCCCTTAGAGCACAAAAACAACATGTACAGACGTCATATCTGCCTACATTGAAGCTGCCTTGAATAGAATCAGAATTGATGGCCTCCCTGTCATAACATAGTCAAAACTATGGCACAAATCGTTTTTTATATCTTTTGTTTTGAATTGACTCCAATAAAGTTGAACGTGTTGACACAATAAGATATCGCGACAGCATATCTATCTTGTTTGAAATTTGTTCTATGGTAAAGCAGTACATTACTCTCCTGTAAAACCTCTTATTGTGTAAGTGTGGCACCAATTTGGCCCTGTTGCGAGGTTGTTCTTTAAAACGGGTTTGTCCTGTGATTAATCTGGAAGTCAAGCAGCCGCGCGTGGAAGTCTATACGTTGGCGTGGGCACCGTGAGGCGACTAACACCGTTTTCCCTTCGCGGCGGGGTGGAATTGAAGACGTGACACACGTCGCTCCTACAAATAGAAATGAGCCAGTAAACGGTTAGAGGCGGCTTAGCCCCGCTCCCTCCCCGAGGGATTATGGCTGGCCTGTTTTCATTTGAATTTGACCTCAGTTAGAGAAATACATTACATTCACAATAGGGGAGTTACCAATGTAACAAATTACATAGACGTTTTATAACAAAAGACACAACATAGATTGTGTCTTCCCTTCATCAAACTAAGACATTAACTGTGTATTAGACCACCAGTGAGATATTTGAGCTTATTACACACGACGCTATTATATACACATAACAATACCGCAATATAAAAATACATCTGGTACATTTGTGGATGTGATTCTGAGTCAGTCCAAATGGGTATATACGTATATCATGCGGGTTACTCAGTGTAAGAACAAACCTGCGTCAGGTAAAAGTCAGGCTGGCTAGACTAGCCCCTTTGACCAGCGGCTGTTAGCGCGCGGGCGACAGTAATTGGTGTTGGTCTCATTGTTTTGGGGTCACCAGATAACTGGGACAGCACGCGCTGTGTGGCACTGGGGCCAGGGCATCCTGAAAACAGGATAACTGGGACAGCGGCACTGGGGCCAGGGCATCCTGAAAACAGGACGAAGATTCTAGGTGAAATAGAGCGGAAGAGAGAGCATATCAACATGGCGGTCCAGCTGCAGTAGGGACCCATTTTATCTTTTACAGATATTGATCAAATCGTTTAAAGATTCTAATTTAGAAGTATTAGTACTACGAAAATCTATTGGTACCAATATACATTTTAAATATACTATTAACAAAGTATTAAGCTATTTGGTTTTGCCCAAATTGTATGTTTCATGGTCAAATTAAAACAATGTTTAAAGAACTCTTCTTAGATTGAACACAGCAGCCTGTTTAACACCTGGAGGAGATGGCGATGACGTTTATACTGACAATATAATTATGCATACAGTATAAATATATTGACATTATAGAAGATGAATGCCGTGGACTACTAAGTAACTTAGTTTACTTCCTGAGAGACACTGATCTGGATGATGTGAGGGGAAAAACACAAATGCAGCACTTCTTCTGACAGTTATATTTTGCTGCATAATCTGTTTTGTTCAGCAAATGTGCTCTGTCTGAAGAAGAACATAGACGCTATTCAGTGAGACAGTCCCATGACATCAAAGCTACGGCCTAATGGTATTGCATGAGACTGAGACAGCTTTGTAAATAAATGACCTGCAGACTCGTATTAAAACGGACAGGTGCGTGCACGCTCGCCATTTTGTTTTTGCACACTTCTAACGGAATTCAACGAAGAAGATGGTTCAGCTAATGTCATAATGGAAACACAGCTCATTATGAAGCTACTGCCACCACTGCACACAGCAGCTCCCGTCAAAACCATCACAGTGGATTAAGTTTGAACCAGGAAATCAAAGGCCAGCCGCTAATCATCTGTGTACACTGCAGCATGCAGCACATCCCCAAAGGCAGGAGACAAGCACAAATACGAGGGGAGAGAGAGGAGAGAGAGAGAAGGGAAGGTTTGAGTGGGTGCAGAACTCTGCCGTTACATTACATTGACTCACCTGAGCAGCTGAAGCTAAACTAAAACAAACATGAACAAATAAAAATAAAAACATATTTCAACGACATGGATTTTAACATTTAATAATAGACAAAAATGTTCTGTCATTCTTTTATGTACATTTGTAATTACAAGTTCAGTTAGCTATTAAGCTCAATTGTTGTACATATAGTGTCATCAGCTTGTATTTTTGCTAGCTCTTTACATTGCCGTCTTACATACAAAATGTGCTATTCACCGTCGTCACATTTTAAAAGCTTCGGCAGTTTGCCATACATGATTTTTCAAATCCATTCAACAAAAATGTCATTCACAATACTATCTCATTATTTACAAACAAAACAACGGAAAAAACCCAGAGCTTCTGTGCTAAATTATACAATATTAACAAACTAGTGCATCCGCATCTACAATGCCGCTGTACAAACAAGTAATGAAACCATGGAAACCTAACAGAGTGTTTGAGGCTGGTGGGGGGGGCGCTATCTCCTTGGTATGATGGCACGTCATAAAGTCTCATCATAAAAGCCAGGGTGTGTGTGTGCTGGAGCAATGCACAGGGTGTGTGTGTGTGTGTGTGTGTTGCACCAGGGCACAGGGGTTGTGTGTGTGTGTGTGTGTGTGTGTGACTGTTGAACCAGGCCACAGGGGTGGTGTGTGACTGTTGAACCAGGCCACAGGGGTTGTGTGTGTGTGTGTTGCACCAGGGCACAGGGGGTGTGTGTGTGTGTGTCTTTGCACTGTTGGCCGTTCAGTCTGATCCACTCCTCTGGCCCGCAGCCTAAAGTCCCACACTGTCTTCCTCAAGCAGCTTTACATTCAATACCAGTCTACGGACCATCAGACCAGTGTCAGTAATACTACAGACTCTTATAAACCAACAGACCAGTGTCAGTAATCCAACAGACTGTCTTATAAACCAACAGACCAGTGTCAGTAATCCAACAGACTGTTTTATAAACCAATAGAGCAGTGTGTCCTGTATGCTGCTGGTGGTAAACTGGAGCCTCCCACCTTAGACAGCCAGCTCCAGATGTTCAGGTCAGGAACAGGTCCTCCACCCAGTAAGTTACCAATACATTACCAGTAAGTTACCAGTAAGTTACCAGTACGTTAGCAGTATGTTACCAGCAAGTTACCAGTACATTAGCAGTAAATTAACTGTATGTTACCAGTATGTTACCAGTACATTACCGGTAAGTTACCAGTACGTTACCAGTACATTCCCAGCAAGTTACCAGTATGTTACCAGTGATTCCCAGCAAGTTACCAGTATGTTAGCACGTCATCTCTGAAACATGGCCGTTACTGGGATGTGGTTCTGTCAGTTACAGTGACATTTAATGAGGAGAGAGCAGGGTCCAAAACCAGTTTACCATAGAGTCCAAAACCAGTTTACCATAGGGTCCAAAAATACACACCCACACCCACCCAGCCACCCACCCACCCACCCACCACACACACACAGGGATATTCCTGTTGAGAGGCAGTGCATGAAGAGGGAGTCCAGTGAGTGTCTTCACTCTGTCTCCACACAGAGCACAGGAAACACAGGGGAGAGCGCTGTGTGTGTGTGTGTGTGCGTGTGTGTGCGTGTGCGTGTGAATAGTTCTAGTGTGGTCCATGCTGCACTGGTCAAATATTTAAAAGAGAGCTCGGCATTTGCAGCCAGATATAACACGCCCCACCCCCGTCTCTCTCCCTTTGCTGCCAAACACACACACACGCACGCACGCACACACACGCTGTAATTACAAAATGTCAACTTTGTTCATAGGCTTGTGCTCTGACCTTTTCGTGCCGCTATTAAAGCAGTCTTTTCCCTAGCCAGTCAGTCAGCCAGCCAGTCAGCCGGCTAGCCAGTCAGACGGTCAGCCAGCCAGCCAGCCAGCCGGTCAGTCAGCCAGCCGGTCAGCCAGCCAGTCGGTCAACCAGCCAGCCAGTCAGTCAGCCAGCCAGCCAGCCAGTCGGTCAGCCAGCCAGTCGGTCAACCAGCCAGCCAGGGAGGGAGGGAGAGAGAGAGCACGTGGCGGTTGTTCTTGGCTGAACACCCATGCACACACAGAACTGCAACATGTCTCTATGGAGACACGGCTTATTAAAGTTAGCTGGGGTCCACAGACGGCTCCCAGCACACAGAGGAGAAGGCAGGAGTGACGGAGCACCTCTCAAACCCTGGATCCCCGGACAGGAGACAAACACACAGGCTAACAGGATAAGATGGATTTAGGAATATGCTAGTCTGGGTTAGGCTTTCATTAAAGCCTGTCCTCTGGAGCTCCTGCCTTCACTCTGTCCTCTCAGTCTGTTCTCTCTCAGTATGGTCTCTACAGTCTGTCCTCTCAGTATGGTCTCTACAGTCTGTCCTCTCTCAGTATGGTCTCTACAGTCTTTCTCTCTCTGTCTGTCCCTTCACTCTGTCCTCTCTCTCAGTCCTCTGTAAGGCTGTCCTCTGTCAGTATGTCCTCTACAGAGTCTGTCCTCTCTCTCTCAGTCCTCTGTCAGTCTGTCCTCTACAGAGTCTATTTTCTGTCAGTCTGTCCTCTACAGAGTCTTTCTCTCTCTGTCCTCTGTCAGTCTGTCCTCTCTCTCCCAGTCCTCTGTCACTCTGTCCTCTACAGAGTCAGAGTCCTCTGTCTCTCTGTCTTCTGTCAGTCTGTCCTCTGTCAATCTGTCCTCTACAGAGTCTGTCCTCTGTCAGTCTGTCCTCTGTCCTCTACAGAGTCTGTCCTCTGTCAGTCTGTCCTCTCTCTCTGTCAGTCTGTCCTTTACAGAGTCAGAGTCCTCTGTCTCTCTGTCCTCTGTCAGTCTGTCCTCTGTCAATCTGTCCTCTACAGAGTCTTTCTCTCTCAGCTTTCTATCAGTTTTTCAACACGCTGGCATTCATAAAAAAAACTGCAAATTGCTTGTGACATTTCAAAAGCGGCTCCTCCTTTGTAAGTATATTGTGTTTGTCCTGCGTTTCTCATTTTCCCTTTTCCTTTCTCTTCATGGCACACAACAGGACATGAGGAAGGAGGAGGAGAATGATTTAAGATAAGAAACTGGCCAGTAGAGATAAGAAGATGAATTGGAGGGAAAAAATTACCTGTTTGGAGAAAACACACAAAGGAAAACAAGCAGTAATTCCAAAGGAAAAAAAATAGAGCGGTATTCTCTTCATCATCAGTGTTAAGTCAACTGTGTGTGAGTGTGTGTCTGTGTCAGTGTGTGTATATGTATGTGTGTTTGTGTGTAAATCCACTGTGAGTGTGTGTGAGTGTGTGTCTGTGTCAGTGTGTATATGTTTGTGTTTAAATCCTCTGTGAGTGTGTATGTGTATGTCACGTAGTAGCAGCAGTCAGACATGCTAATTGGATGGCGGTAGCACGTTAGGAGACACGCTGCCATCGTTGATCAGGGGACAGAACAGCCAATTAGAGGCCAGGGAACTCATGCAGATCACTGGACAAATCACAGCGGCCAATCAGCATTAGCAGATCAGAGGAGATGTTCCCCAACGCCAGGCTAGCTCATCGTCCACTGACACCGTGCGTGTGTGTGAGCGCACGCACACACACACACACTCTTTCAGGCCCACAGACAGAAAAACTGACAGCAGACAGGACGGTAGGCTAACCCCCAGAGAGGACTCATTACAATGACACACACACACACACACACACACACACACACACACACACACACACGCACACACACACACACACACACACACACACACACACACACACACACACACACACACACGGACACACGCACAGACACACAAAGCAACAAGCAACCCCTCATTAGCTGCCAGAGGAC
>JAVQIZ010003599.1:0-14293 GCA_036023535.2 Galaxias brevipinnis
GCCTGTGTCTATGTGTTGGCCTTAGGTTGACCATGCAAAACACTCTGGTCTGTATTGTGTTCTGGACCTATGCACTGATCGTGTGTGCCCATAGTAGTTCATGTGAAGGTGAGTGAGTCTGAGATTATATGATATATATCATTCAGTATACCACTCTGGTTTAATGTCTCTTTTCTGGATGTTAACAACTGTTGGTCTGTGTTGACAGGGTCAGTGATAGATGCACTGGATGAAATGCAGGATGAGTGTTACGGTTTGGTAAGTTTACAAATTATCTTATGTGCTAAATTTAATATCTGCGGTTTGTCAAATGATCACCATTCATGGTGAACCCAGTTTGAAGCAAATAAGAGCAGAATGTATTTCTAATTGAGGTACTTCAACCATGGTGTTTGTCATCCCAGTTTAAATCAGAGCTAGCTTGTTATATCACACACACACACAGTCAATTTGTGTCTTGTCTCAGTTCAAGGTGAAGCTATTTCCAAACCAATCTTCGGGAGAGATGCCTGAAAAGAAGCAGTGCATTGATATTGAAAATGATGATAACATGACATGCCTCGTCTACCCAGGGAACATTCTCAATTGCTCATTTTCTCCCCTCTATGTCTCTGAATACGGCCCCACATCCTCTGTCATGTAAGACCCACAACAGACACAAACAACATTGCAGACACAACGTTGAGTAAAACAGCAGTAGCCGTTTCAGTCTAGCTGATTGAAAAGACACCCCAACAATATTCAAAATAACGACTGTGCATTTTTTTGTGTGTGTGTGTGTGTGTGTGTGTGTGTGTGTGTGTGTATGTGTGTATTTTATACCAGAGTTTGTGGGGATAGTGAGCAAAACTCAACAATGGCATGTTTAGCAGCCCCTGGAGAAGACAGGATTGAATGCCAGGGTAAATTAGAGGACCATGTGTCACTTGTGATCTTCCACGTGACGGTGTCCTTCCCTCAAACACTGTACAACTTCAAGTACGAATACGAATACAAAGACATTGGTAGGAGACCGACAAACTACTTTGTATTTCTGCTATTAAGCCACTGTATGAACTGCATTTTGTGACGTTTAAACCACTAAAAACGATTCTGCGGGGATTTATAATTGTTGCCTCCCAGAGGTCCTGCGGCCGCCCCCCAACATCTCTGTGTACAACAAAGGGGGAGCTCTCCTGGTCACATGGAACGTTCCCTTCAGTCACTCATCAAAACAAGTGAATTGCTTTGTCTATGAGCTCAATATCAACAATCAGGTAAAATATACGTTTTTCTTCTTGCTTTTGCACGGTTCTTACACTAACTGTAATACTCTGTGAGTTACTGTAGTAACCGTGTGTATTTGTGTGGATGTATTTTCAGATTAGAAACATAAACGGCAAGTTAAACTATACCGAGCCTAACATAGATCCCGCTCTGGGCTACGATGTGACCATGAGGACAAAAAAAAGCACAATTTGCCGTGGAACTGTCCACTGGAGTGAGTGGAGTGACATTGTTGGTGAGTCCTAATGACAGCTATGTGTTTCCACAGTAAGTAAAAACAAAGTTTCAATTTTGAAAGAAAGTGTATGTATTTTTTTGATAGACCTTAATTCACCTTGCAGTTCTAAGGCTAGATCTTTGGATAACATTGGTCATCTTACATACAGCTTTTACTGTAAGCATATATCATAAACAGTGTTTTACAGACTGTTTGTTGGTTTGTGTATGTGTGTGTATGTTGAATGTGCATGTAGGTTTGGAGCCTTCTCCATATGAACTTAACTGTTTGGTGATTGGTTGCATTTCCTTGGGAATACCTATGGTTCTCCTGGCTTTGCTGTTGCTGGTTCGTCCTCAGAGGTATCGTTCTCTTCCTTTCCCTTTTCAAATCTTATCTCACTAACTTGTCTAGGTGACAGTTTTTTTTATAACTGAAGTGAGGGAAAAACCGAAACTTAAAGACTCACTTGTTCCGACTGCACTTCGGCTCTTAAAATGTGACGTTGTGTCTACCAAGCACTTCTACTTGATATACTAAGTAATTGTTTGCACTCAAATAGTTTGTAGTTGGTTTGTGATGGTTCTGTTTTGTATCCTGGTGTTTAATATAGCGCTTGCTTAGCTCTTATCTAGGTGATTAGGTCAGGGATGCACTTATTTTATCTACCTGACTTGTAGTTTTTACCTTATCTTTTTGTAGGCACTTTTTTTTGTAAGTTGCTTTGGATAAAAGCGTCTGCTAAATGAATGTAATGTAATGTAAAAAGCCTCAATGGATAAGAGCTGTTTATTAAATGATTTGAGGCTATTACCTAGACAAAAGGAGAGAGACTATCAAAGCAGACAGAGTCGAGAAGTAAGTAGATCTATCACTAGTGTGTGTATTTATCTGTGGCGTTTACCACTCCCATTGAAACAAGGACATAAACCAATCTTAAAGAACCACAAAAACAGGGGAACTACTGAACAAATGAGGAACTATTGATTTTGAAATGCTGTTAGAATGTTATCGTATATGTTGGCGTCAATGTAACATCAGTATGAGTATTTATAAAGATATTACATTGCTTGATGGCAAATTACTTTCTGTGTGTTTGTGTTGTTGTTTCAGGGTGATCAAGCTTATTTTCCCACCCATACCTCACCCTCCCATAAAGATCAAACACCTCCTTGATAAGGATGCCAGTATTGAGGTGCATTTACAAGCACACACGCTCATCCTCATCACTACCACCCTACTGACTGACCTACTGACTGACTGACTGACCGACTGACTGACTGCACAAACAAAAACAGACGCAAACACATAAAAAAACAACAACATAAATTGTATCATTTAAATTAATCCTTTTGTGTTTTGACAGTTTCCCTCCACTGTGCAGACATACATGGAGGATATATCAAACGTGGATCGTATTGAGGAAACACCGGAAACAGCCGCTCTTTCCTAATCGCATGCCCACAAAGATCTATAAGGGTTTTTCTGAGAGGTTAAACGATTCGTGAGCAGACTGTGGCGTTGTAATGTCTGGTGCTTTTATTGCTGATCATCTTGTATTTTAATTAGGTACAGTGGTGGTGGTATTAAAGTTGTTGATAAGGATATCTTTGCACTCACCAATTTATTTGGTCTGTGGAAATTCCAACACATTTTTTGTGTGGCTATGACAGCTGTGGATTACTACTTCTCCAGCGTGAGAAACACAACGGAAAGCAGTGGTGGTGTTGTGTGTGTACGTGAGTCTTTGTGTATATCCGCCTGCCAATTGTTTTTTTATTTTCTTTGTTCTAGGAAATCAAAATAGGTTTTTTACCTTATTAATTTAATGAGTGTGATTCACACTGAAATAATCACGTTTCCATAATTACAGCCACATGTTTAAGCCTACCTGTGGCAAACCACAAACACAAACAGCTGCACCCTTTTCAAACGTTTGTGCAGTCTAAACATGCCCCGACACACGCACTCATATCCTGCACACCCATATACTGTTGATCCAGTTTTATTGTTCTTTGTGCCAAACGAATGACATAGTTACTGAATTCAAGAAAAAGGCCATGTTTGTACAGAGCTATCGGAGCAACATTTTATACTCCTTCAGAATGAAGTGTGGGTTTTACATTTCCATATAGACCGAGCCTGTTGAAAAAAACATTGCCACTGGGTTAGAGTTCATTAAATAGGGCACACATAGGCAATGATGAGAAAAATAATGCATGCTTCTGCATATTTTCGCAATAGCGGAACCAGCAATGTTGGTCAATATGTACCTGGTTCCAGCCCGTTTACTTCCAGCTGTGTTTTGTCCAGAGGATGTGTGAGGGGGGCTATGGAGAGGTCAGAGACAATACCTCCTCTGTAGCTCTCTATGAGCCTAGCAAGCGTCCCAAAGCATGGCTGTCGGTCTCCTGATGATACCTGTGCACACATAGACGAATCAAACAAACGCAAGAGCTTAGAATTTATTTGAAAGACAAGTGTAATCACAGTCTGTGTGTGCATGTAGGTGCAAGGGTATTAAAGGGGTAACTGGCTCACTTGAAGAGTCCATCCGTCAGAAGAGTGTTGGAGTCTATATGTGAGTACATATGGGGTCTTCCTAAAAGCAAAATAAAATCAAACACAAGAGTTTGAAGATCTACTGCTGCAAGCAGGCCAAGTGTTCATTCAGACCTAAACTCAGTAGTTGAAGCTGGTTTTGTGCAAATCTTTTAGTTTAGATGAGTAAGATAAGAGAAAGCATTTGTAATGTTATCAAATCTATATATAACATATATAATATGTTATAAATTCGAAATGATCATTAAACTAAATTTCTTAAAACAATTATGAGACAATTATTAATACACTCCTTAGCTAACTTTTATTATTATTAATAATAATAATAATAATAATAATAATAATAATAATAATAATAATAATAATAATAATAATGATGATAACTTTAAGAATGCCATTCTAAAAACCAACCTAGTCAACAGTATAGGGCTAGGACCAATGCACAAGATGAACAAAATATTGCAAAAGTAAACTACAGACGCCAAAGTACAATGTTGTTCTAAATAACAACATTCATCAAACTGTTGTAACATTTGCTTAGTAATCCTGTTCAGTAGAATATCCAGTCAGATTGTTTGGAAGTTTAGTAATAGCTCGCCGTTTTTAGTCAACTTACCTGACACATAGACAGAAAGCCCCCGGTACAGTCTCGCTATCTCTAAACAAAAAGCTGCCTTCACGCCCGTATTTCTCCATCAATCTCTCTGTATTTTCTCTACTAATTTTACCATAGTAAATAGACTGGACCAGCGCACTCTCTCTGTTCATCTTGTCTACAAAGAAACAAGCCATACAGGTGAAAGTGCAATGAGTGAGCGAGTAAGACTTGAGACAGGAAAAGACTGTTTTGGGTTTCACACCTTTTGTTGCAGGTGCATATAGCCTACATTCTGAACTGAATTGTCTGTCTCACACAAGCTTGGCAGTTGGTAATATTGAGGCAGTCCAAATAACACCTTTTTCCAATGATAAAGCTTATTTTTATATAATATATCTGATTCGGAATTATTACATTAAGCAAAGTAATAAGTGGATAAGGCGAGATCTTGGTAGAATAGAACAAATCTGTCCTGTTCTTTCTTACACCCTTTGCTTGATGTAAACTAACATGGGATGCTTACGCTGCTTACTGAGAATGAGTGGTCTGCGTATATGACTAAGCAAACAAACAGCATGGTAATGCACACATATGGCATGCACACATATTTCAAGATGGTAAAGCTAGATTTAAATCTTTGCGCCGTTTTCAGTCCCATGCTTTTTGCCATGTAGCTTTTTAGTTGATAACACATTTTATTTTCAATTGTCCGTCATCGAATACAAATCTTAACATGACCTCACGTTAGTCTTGGAAGACAAATTAAATGATATTAAAGTCATATTTGCAATCTGAAACCTCCCCTGGACAAGAACTTTGAGAGGCTACACTCACAAATATACAAGTATATGAATGTATTTTAATACTGAACTTTACTTCAGGGGAACACTTCTGTAATCTTTATTTAAGGCCATTGTTAAACATCTTGTAAAGGAAAGGAAAAGGATGTTGGCAAAGAGTGCCTTAGTTATTATTAAAAGAGTACACACTAGCATAAACTACACATTCACCAATTTGATCTCACACTTAAGATTAATCTTTTTTTTTAAAGTGTGATTGTGGCGTAGTTAACCTTTTTCTTTCAAAGTGGTTGGTTCCTGTAAACGTAAGCTTGTTTCTGTATCTGAAGTAATATTTTCCAAGTAATTTACGCAACTGTCAATTTGTGACATTTCATTCTTTTGTAAAACTTCTGACTCTAAAATCGGCACAACTATAAAAAAGGAACCAGATACAGCCTTGTATGTGTTGTCATTTCAGGATGTGGTGCAGATGAGACAAGATATGTTGGGATAGGCTGCAGCCGACTGTGGTTTCTAACCTTACAGCCTCACTGACATCGGGCATCATTTATTGTAAACACAGCTTTTCATGAACATAGGTGCACACAGACTCTGATTGGTACATTAAGATATTGCAGTAGAGCACGGAGATTATCATTTAAGCATGCACACTGTGGAGAAGTTAACCTGTATAGTTAGAGAAAATTATCTAAACCTATTTGTGGAAAAAGGTTTTGTTATAGGCTTTTGGATGTATCTGTCACAATTACATTCAATCTGTTGTTTGTGAAGATGCTTATTCCAGTCTCTAATTTCTTAGATTTTTTCCCTTTTATAAAATGTAAATACAAATACAATCCATCAATAAAAGTGCAATTAATTTAGATAAAAGCATGATTATTAACAAGTGTGGGATTTAAAATGAGAATGATACGAAAGTTTAAATTGGATGTTCATGGAGTAATTTCATTTTTTTTTTTTGTCGTTCTAGCAAAGCATTATGTAAATCACACTATTTTCCATACCCCACCTATATCCATTGTGCATTGTGTAGACGTTTCGGCTTGGATTCATAAAAAAAAAAAAAATTACATGATTTTCTAAGACATACAGAAAAGAACTAAAATATCCCAGAGTTGTAAGTGGTACAAAAACAAAACACATCAGAAGACGTTACCTAAAACCTGCAGTGCACAAAAACAGGTTTTAAAAACCATCACGGAAAAAAGTAAGAAAAAAAGAAAGGTTTTATAAAATATTATGTTGTCTCTGAAGACTTAACCACAAAGTGCTTTATTCCACAGTGATAGGCAGTTCAATGCTTTCCTCGCACAGATATCGAACCCGCCCACGAAGCTCCTCCACCAATCGCTTCTCTGCATTCTCATTACTGCTCTGCCAATCTACAGACAAACACACGCAGTGGCCAATGACTGCACAGATACGGTATGCACGTCATACATGTAATGGAACAAAAGTGAAATGACATAACATTTGTGTGTTTGTGTATGACTGTCAGATTCTGACCTGTATATGAGAGTTGAAGTGGGGCAGAAAAGGTGAGTCTAGTCCCAAACTTATCGTCTGTCTCTTCAAACACCGGTCTATCCAGACGTCTTTTTGAAAACCACTCATTTGCATCTTTAACCGACAGATCTTTGGAGACTGACATAAAGACCTATGGTAAGTCACGACAAAGTTTAACTAGACAACATTTTTTATTAAGACTCGAGAAGTGATCAAAAAAGGTCCCCCCTTGGAACCAAGCTATTAATCTCGAAGTTTGCGTGTGAATGATAATGGGTGTGAATGCGATACTCACCCACTTTCTCTCCTAGGACACCCAGCAAGCGCTGGGCAAGATGGGCTCTGGACTCCTTCTTACTCCCCTGTCCCTTGGTCTCCATACAACACCTGCCATGCGACTAGATTAGCCTTACAACACCAATGTAACCACAACACTTAATTAACAGTTATTAGATGTTGTAAGTTGCCATGGATTTCAGACACCACAGTATCAAACAGCCTCGTATGAAATCCTAAATTGGTGGTGAGGGAAGTTTCATATTCTGAAAGTTTGAGACGAGACTAACCCAGAGAGCTTGAACCTGGCAGAGCACCTGTACTGAGTTTTGGTCAGGGCAGAGCTTGACAGTTCTAGGCCCGCTTGCTCCAGGAGACTCTTGAGTTTGAGCTCAGCCTCCTCTGCTTTGCAAAGCAGGGTTGACAGACAACCAAGTAGAGGAGCGAGACAAGAGATGGCCTTTTGGCAAGCGCGTAGGCAGGCCTCAGTCTTACTGGAACCTGTGGGTTCAAGTGGTCGCACACACACACACACACACACACACACACACAGCATTAAACAATCGAAGCCTGGTCTTCAAGGGGGAGTGTCGCTTCCTGAACCCACTATATCCACAGCAGCACAAAGCCCAAGACTTACCCTCTGCGCTGTACGTAAAGCTGCAGGTGATGTCAGTAAGAGAACAGGTGAACTCCTGCTCACGCTCCTGATCCACATTCTCCTTCGGCGGAGGGAAGGAACGCTGGGAGAAAAACTGCTTCACCTTTGCTGTGGCCTGAATCTCTTCTGCCAGAAAGAACCCAGGTAGAGAGACACCCACCAAGAGGCAGGAGGCATGATCAGGGGTAAAGGGGAAAGAGGCTAGACGCAGCTAGTATTCAAACAAACGAGCAGTTACACTATCCTCGCTACACTATTCATTATCCTCGTTTGCGTCGACATCGAGACGTATGACTGGGTTTTACACATACACTTTATGAAATGGATTTCATGCAGTTGATACCCTAGCACCCTGTAACATTTGTTTTGAACTTGATGAATCAAAGTTACATTACGTTGCTCAGACAGACGGTGTGAGTCAGGTTAGGTTATACCAGTGTCCGTTTGGAAGATGTCCCCGGCCAGGCCCAGGGCGTGGTAGGAGCTACGGAGCGCTTTCTGCTTTGAACCAAACGACTTAGGGTTCTTGAAGGCGAAGCGGGCAAAAGACACACGGAGTGTCCATTCAAACCTCTGCTCCACGTCCACCTGTTCACACAGCACTCTGTCGGGCCACAGATCCAACGGCTCCAGAACCCGCCTCATAGCTGCCACTGTGACAGGGAAAGAGAGAGAGAGAGAGAGAGAGAGAGAAAGCAGAGGAGGAAGGTAAGTAATGATGTTCACAGAGAGAGCACTGAACATGGCAACAGCGCTCACAGTTTGATAGATGAGATATTCTGGAGTACCTACACCCTACCAGGTCCCCGACTCCCTGACACACGGCCGACGGCTCCAGCACCTGTGTCATGTCTGCCACAGTGAGAGAGAGAGAGAGAGAGAGAGACAGAGAGAGAGAGAGAGAGCAGAGGAAGGAGGTAAGCGATAAAGCACAAAGAAAGAAACTCAGTATTCCGGACTCTATTCACCTTCCGTAGGAACATCACCACACATCCCAGCAAATTTCTTGGTCGGAGGAGCGTTGGCGTCTTCAGGTGCTGCTTCCTTAGGAACCAAACGGCTTATCGAGGGTTTGTCGGCTGCCAAGGTGGGGCCAACGGCAGCGGCGCCCTTACCCACCGTACTAGGGGCTGTGGATTCAGACGAAGGAGGGATGGGGGGGGGGGGTAACAATCTACAGATTGTACATCATTACAGTACTGAAAAGAGAAATGCAGGGTAAATTACGGACCTTTGTAAACAATGCTTTTGGTCATGCACTGAGCCGTGCCAGTGTTCTGGGTGTCTACGATGGAGTACTCTGGGAAAGCTCCTCCCCCGTGTTTAGCCAGCAGCTCCTGCAGCCTGCCTTTGTAGTTCTTACCTGAAATGAGATGACACCCAACTCTACACAGGACTACACGGAGACTCAATTCAACACCAATGGAAAAGCAGCCCCCCCCCCCCCAAGAAAAAAGAGAAAATAAATGCGTACTGTGACGATCCTCCGGCATTTCATTGAAAAGGCCAGAGGAGAGCTCCTCACCAGGGGTAGTGTTTCCGCCGAGTAGCTTCTCCAAATACCTCAGAGCCTCCCTCGCTGCCCCTTGCTCGGCTAACTGCTTCCTGGATGCCTTCTCTGAGGAGTTAAGCAAAGTGTAACAGAACCTCACCAAGACCCAACACCAAAGTATTGTCAGAAATCGTTGGCAACTAATTTGTGTAAAGCGCTTTGAGAAAAGCGCTAAAAACTAAATACAAAGAATTATTATTATTATTATTAAATATTATTATTAATAATTATTATTAGAAATGGAAGATGTAACTCGACACCACAAGGGTAGTTCTCACCTGGACTGTGGAATGTGAGTTTACCATGGACTTTCAGAGTGCACCTATGTAGGCCATTACTTGTCATTACACAGTCCTCCGCAGGGGGGAGAGAGTTGGCTCGTGTGAAGAACTCCACAACACACTGACGCTCGCCACCTCCAAGGTTAGCATGACGGTTACAGAAGACATTGGTCACCATGCCAACTGAGAATATGTTTGCCTACAACTTCTTTTTCATTTTTTATCAAGCTGACATAAGTGAAGTGACGTAAGGGAATATTCTGTGAGGTGTAAGATACCTGGTGTAGATGGAGGATCCAAAGACAAGGTGTGGAACAGACTACTGTATGCTGCCTGTGCTGCTCGCTCCTGGCTGGAGGCCTCCTGTGGCGGAAGCTCCTTAAACACAGCAACCTTCACACACCCCGACCACTCTCCACCTGGAGAAGCCCAATCAGACAATAAGGTTATTAATGCATACTAATTCATTCACTGTTATAATGTAGGATGGAGAATATACGTGTGTGGACATGGATTTTACCTTGAGAGATGCTCCTCTCTTCAGATCTCGAGGCAGTAGCTGGGGTCTCCATGGTAACCGGGTTATCTGTGGCCGACGTGCAGGGCACCGGGCTGTCGGAGGGCTGGAGCATTTGGGTCAAGGGAGCAGGTTGGATTTCTTCCATTGCCTTTCTGTCTTCCGTGGTGCCTGCTGGTCTCTGGGTAACGTCATAAGCGGCGTTCTTCAGCTTACAGGAATCCAGAAGTTCTTTGAGCGCTCCGACATAGTTCTCTTTCTGGACTTCCCTCTTCCCCAGGACCCCAGACAGGGCCTGCAGAGCGGCTTTAGCTGCCTGCTGCTGGGCCTGCTTCTTCTTAACGGAACCATCTGGGAGGATCACCGGGAAAAGAAGCTAATTTATCAAGGACAATAGTTTGTGTTCAGTTGAAAAAAAAAAATCACTCACACACACACACACACACACACACACAAAACACACACTCCGGCACACGCAAGATATGCCATTGGTGTTACTACCTGAGTCATGGAAGGTGATGGGGCCTTGGAGTCTGAGACTGAAGCGATCGGATTGGGCTATTTCTTCAGGGGGTGAAACATCGCGACGCTGACAGTACTGCAAAACTGCCTCCTTATAGGACAAAGCTGCAAGGATATGGTAGGAGTTGAAGTTAGGGTGAATCTCATTGGACAGAACGGGATCCAGGCAAAACAAAAAAGGTGGAGTAAGCGCACTAACCGGATTGAGAGGATTCCATTCCGAACACACAGGCCAGTTTCTTGTAGGCCGACTCCACAGCTTGTGAGTCAGAAGAACATCCATCGTCCGCCTTGACTATATTGTCAAGCTCAACAGTGACACTGCCAAAAAAGGCAGAGCCTAAAGAAAAGTGAAGCAGTTAGTAGCAGTTATAAGTGACTATTTGGAGTGAATAGTGCTGTAATCGACACCACATGTGACATTGTTATGTTCTTATGTCACATTGTGACGGCTTCAGGGATGCAGTACCTGCCTGAGAGCCACTAGCTGACTGGTCTGTGTGGCTGATGGACAGCTCGCCCGTCTCCTCGTCATTGACTGACTGCTCCACTTCAACTGTTTCTGCTATCTCTTTGGTCAGGTGATTCAGGGCCAGTTTGGCTACTTCCTGGTGGGCCGTCACTTTTGCTCTTGACACCTGCAATCCTTGGTATGTCTTTCCATTCACCTCAACCTGACCCTTGAACCCTAATAAAACACAGACAGAGGGGTCCATTTTGGTTTTCAAAAGTCCATTCTTTTTCACATGGGTTAGCGATGAGCTACTGACATAAAAAGAACACCTACCTGTAGCTTCTCGTATCTCAGAAAACACAGGGGCGGGCCATCCATGTTTTCTGGCTACCTCAAACAGATGGTTCTTATACACCTTTATCTCCGCACTAAACTCCTGATCTGTGAAACAAAGAAACACAACATAAACATACCATGAAAGGAAAATATTGGATAAACAAAATTGGAATAGGTGCCGGGAGGGAGCATTTTGTTTTGTTTTGTTTACACCCATCAGTTTATCTACTCTGTGTGTGACTGTCTGTTGTCCTCTCCTACCAGCAGTGACCGTCTTCTTCTCCAGGTCCTCCACTCTGCCTGTGAGAGAGGTTATTTGTTGTCCTTGCTGCTCCTGCACCTCCTGAAGTCTCTGCATCTGAGGTTCCAGTCTCTCCTTAAGGTCTCTGTTACCTTCCAGGAATGATCGGACCCCCTGCAGGTCCTCCAGCTAAACAGGCGCACAATTTTACCATGAAAACAATTTCAAGAATGAGTTTGTTTCTTTATGACAGCAGTTTATGTGGTGGTGTGCCGGTCTTACAGTGAGAGAGTCCTCTTTGCTTTCTGCCAGGTGAGCCAGTGACTCAATCTTGTCCTTCATGATTTGCAGCTCCATATTAAGGAACTCCTCAGCTTTCATTACTTTCATGGATGCTCCACCTTGAGCTTCGATCTGACCTCTTGCTTTTGCACGGCTCAACACCAGATTGAAGTCTGTGTTTTGGAGCTGAGACACAAAGTAAGAATTTCAACCAAAACGGAACAACACTATTGGCATAACTGTCTCCCTTAGAATTATATTTGCGTTCTGCTTTAACCAGATCGGTGTTTGTGAACGGTTATGGATTGCGGATGCTAGCAACAGATGATTTGGAATATACATTCAAAAAGAGTAATATGTACACTCCATTAACAGTCTGCAGTATACTCACACCCTCACCTGGTCTAGCTCATTAGCTAATGCTTTGAGATCAGGGGCACGTTCCTCCAGGGCACTGCCCAAGTTTTTGATCCGCCCGAGAAATATTTGTACATCCTCCGTTGTCACCTTGAAGTCAGCCGAATGCATAATCTTGTTCCTCACATTGATCACCTTCACGAAAAACAGGTTGAAACGTTAAACTAAAACAAAACACCTGTTTTTAAGTTTTAAACCCTAGTTCTCTCTCATCAACCTGAGGTGTTGTCTATTACACTGTTCAATTAATTATTGATTCTTGGTTTAAACTCTTACCGGTGCAATTAGATTATTATTCACAAATTTGAAGTGTTTGCAGAATGACATGAGGTTGAGAAAGGCAGAAATGTCGAACTGGTCTTTAGTCTTGTGGTCTGCATTGCCTCTAGTCATGTATACCTGAAAGAGAATTGCACACATATAAACAATTTCAACAGATTTTTACAGATTACATTAACATCATAATAACAAAGACAAGTATGCCAAATATAAACCCAAGGACTGCATAAAATCTTTGAAAATTGCACAGTACCTTTGCCACTTCCCATTTCTCCTTAGGCCACAAGTAGGGGGTACAGTTCTGCCAGTGCACCGGTCCTTGTTTATTCTTCCAGATCTCATCCCTCCAAGGTTTGCAAACGTCACACACAATAGGTACCTATATAAGAAAAAATACATTAGATACAACTTGATCTAAAATTAAATTAAATTATTAACAATCAACATAGATTTATTTGAAGAATGATGACAGTATGAAAGGCCCTGGCCATTAGCAGAAGGCCCAACAGTCAACTATGGGCTCTCTATTAAATGTAGGCCTATTGCATATTAGTCACCTGATTATCTCTCGGATTCCACTTCTTAAAATGGCATTTCTTGGAACAGAGTGCATAGACGAGCTTTTGTCGAAGAGATAGATGAAAGCTTTCGGTTTCGTTTTCTAGAAAATCTGCTAGAAAGGTTTTTAAATAATGCAGACCCATGGTCGTTTTAATCCAGTTTTTATACCCCTCATCTTGAAATCTCTCAAACGACATCTTTATGAGTAAGGACAAAGACTAATGCAAACCCCAACGACGAAGGTCTAGCTGGCCCAACGGTTTTAAAATAAACTTCTAGGACGGCTAGCGGCTGCCATCGCGGTGCTGGCAAGTCTCTTGACCGAGTAACTGCGCGACGGCGGTGACGCTCTGTGTGGACGAGTCAACTGCGCTGTGAGCCAGGGAATGGGACCGAGTGGACGATGACGACAGACTTGTTTCTTGACAACCAATCTTTTATGGCACTGCTGTAAACGTAAACGCCTACATGCAATTGATGAGTTCTAAGGGGCCGTGTCCAATGAACGCGTTTTTTCAACTTCCTGCGCCTCTTCCCCATCCATTACTAATGTGAAGACGCGCCTGGCGCCCTGCTTTTCCAAAGCGGCGCGCCTCGCTTCTTTTTTAGCTGCGTTTTTCCTTTTTTGGTGGAGCGCTCAAGTTAGTTCAACTTTTGCCAAAGCGCAGCGCTCGTCAATGTCACTTTTTGACAGCCGGCCAATCAAAATTGATTACAGGCGTGACTAAAAATAAAAATACATAAACAAACGCCGCCATTGAAGAAAATGAATTCAGCGGACCCATATGGGGTCTCACTAAAAGCCCGGTGATTCGATTCTGTCGTCATTATTAAGGCGTGGTTACAAGAAGAAGAAAAAAACGAAAAATTTAGCAAGGTCACCGAACATGCGCAGTTGTGCACAGAATATTTCAAATCTAAATAACGACTCGTCAGGTACGTTGTAGGCTACTCCTTTTGTA
>JAVQIZ010003611.1:0-16483 GCA_036023535.2 Galaxias brevipinnis
GATGTTTCAGGGCAGACGGGGGGGGGGGGGGGTTCTGCCCTTCATATAATCGCTTTCGCTAATGAGAGTGCCCCCCCCCCCTCCACACACACACACACACACACACACACACAAGCACAGGGGGGGCGCACACTTTTCTCTACCCCACTTCTCACTCCCCCATGGCCTCACAGGATGGGCTGTCAGAGGGTAGACAGCGTTCACAACAGTTCAGCTTGTTGTCATCGCGTCGTCGCTCCCAACACGCTGGGACGGGTGGTAAGCAGGGCGTGGACCCAGGCCACCCAGATAACACACCAGCCAACTCCATCACCGCTGGCTGGCAGCAGTACGGGGGCAACACACTGAAACATCACCTCTGAGTTGACCGTCAGAATGCAAAGGCCAACCACAATCACAAACTACATGGAGACTACAAAGTGTTGTTTGCCTTGTACTAGGATTGCTGGTTTTAATGGCTGGAGGGGAAGGCAGATTTACCTGTGACTGCAGCTATATCCTCGATGAAGATGAGAGGGATAGGCGAGGAATAACATGACATCATGTGCCATATATACTCTGTTAAAAGTCACACGGTTCAAAAGATCTGCTGCGTTCTCTTCCCTCGTTTGCCTGACCCGTTCCCCTGAGTATGTGGCGCGAGCACGTGTCAAGTCGCTGTGGGCAGAGCGAGAGTCAGAGACAGGGGGAGCACTCTGAAGAGCCAGGGCCGGCTGTCTGTCTGCTCCGGCCTTCCAGGCCATAGACATCCAGTTAAAGAGTCGGCCAGGAGTGAACCTGGCTACGTCAGCACACGGAGGTGAGCGGAGAGCAGTGTCGCAGAATCAGAAGGGACTAGACCAGACACACGTCCACCTCTTGTGTTTGTTTGTATTTTTTATTTTAGATCTTAAATGTGGTCAGTACCTAGATTTTTTTTTTTCAAACGATATGTCACGGGCCACAACATCCCTTGTTTATTTATTTATTTATTTTGGCTTTTAGTGAAAAACACACGAGACAGCTAGGTAACAGGGACAGGTATCTTGAAGAGACAAGTGGCGCTACTTCATCTGTTTCCATGAGCGACACATACGGGCATGTTCAGGACCTCAGCACTTTCCTCCTGCCTGGCCGTCAAGCCTGCTTTGCAGCCGGCTGGGCAGATCTGGGCCGCGTTGCCTTTAAAACACGCTGTCATCTCTAACAAACAGTGGCTGGACACACACACACACACACACACACACACACACACACAGACTCACACTCACACTCACACTCACACTCAGACACACTCACACACACGCTCACTAGTCCCCTCAGGGCCCTTGCTGATTGGATGGCGTCGGCGAGTCGACGGCTGGCCTGTGAGCCACCAGACTGTCCCTAGCCACCATGCCTTTCAACCCCCCCCCCCCTCCCCCTCTCTCTCCACTCCCACCCTCATAACAGTAGTTCTGACCCCGCGGGCCTCATCAAGCCTAGATTAGGGGGCTGGGGCCAACCCACACAGTACACACACACACACAGACACACACACACACACACACACGCAAACACACACACACACACACACACACACACACGCAAACACATCATGAAGCACAACAAACACAAATGCCAGCATGGCTCAGAGTACCAGTGCGGTGGTTGTTATGGAAACGTAGAGGGTGGTGGTGCTCGCTCTCCCCACGTCTCCTCTAATTGTGGTTGATATGTAGAGAGATTTGTTAGTGTGGGGTAGAGATGGACAAGGGGCTGTGGAGGGGGGGGAGGGGGGGGGTGTCCTATGTGGGAGGGCAGGGGGACCTGGAGGTCAGGGCCCGCGGAGGAGTGCGTGACCAAGGTCAAAATGAATAGAGTTAGATATTTCTGGAAATGAATGGAGTGGCATATGTCCCCTGTAAGGGAAGAAGAGCCGTGGAGTAATAGGAGGAAATTCCTGTTACTCTGTGGGCCGAGATTGAGCCGGTGGATTTGAAATGTGTCACTTACCTACATTCTGTCGTTTTTATTTAATTGATCGTTTGTTTTTGAATTACCACATCTGTTTGCATCTTGTTGTGGGTTTGTGTTATTAGCGGAGTCTACACATTAGGAAAAAACAAACGACAATAGTTGGATGGATTGTATTGCCGCACCTGTGAAACAAATGTGCAGTTCCCAGGAAAGATTAGCTAAACACGGAGCCCTTACACTCCACTCCACCACTACACCCTTCCAGCTCTTATCTTGATGTCCGGTCAAAGACGTGGACAGGTGTTTCCTATTGGGGGTGTCCCCCCTCGTAGCTTCTCAGAGAGGCTGGTAAGATAACGCCCTGTGCGCCTAAAACAACAACTGTGCCGTGGTAACAGAGCCACTGTCCAGGGGGGCTGAGTGTGTGTTTCTGTTCCCCTGCCGAGCGGAGCGAGAGACACAGAGAGAGAGGGGCTGCCGGGGAGGGGAGGAGGAAGGCGGAGGGGGTGGGGTGGGGGGGGTAGATTTCAGCGAGATAGGGCCAGCCGTGGAGGAGGGCCAAACATATGTTCAGAGGGCCAGGAACAAAAGCAGTGACACGTTAGCCTTTTCACAGAGATGACCTTTCCGCTGAGGCTCCTGCCCAAGTGCTGCCTGCCACTGTCCTTTTGTCTGCCAGCTAGCCTCAGGCCTGGCTCAAGCCAAGCGCTAGAATTTCTCCCCATCTCCCCAAATCTCCCTTGACTAAATGTCAGGATTACACATTTCTCTGCTCGCACTGAAGGCTTTAATTAGCCAGAGTGTTGTGTTGGTCTGTCTGCGTGCGCCTGTGTGTGTGCCTGCGTGTTTGCATATGCGTGAATGAAACCTAAGAATTGTTTGAGAATTCGGCTTATGAGTGAGTGTATGGGTGAGTGAGTGAGGGAGTGTTTGTATGTGTGTGTGTGTGTGTGTGTGGGTGTGGGTGTACATCTGTGTGCTTTGCACCCGCCTGTGTTTGAAATCCATGTGTGCTCATAAAGTATACACACGTGTGAACATAAGCAGTTCTCCATGTTTACCCTTGTTCCCAGCAGACTTCTCCACTCGGTGTCTCTCGCACTGCAGGCCACGTGGTGGGGGGGGGGGGGGGGACGAGACGACGACGGACGGACGGACAGATAGACAGAAAGAGAGGGAGAGGAAAAGAGAAATTAAAATAAGGGGGCTGTAAAGGTTAGGAAGGTGGGGAATTGCTCTCAACAGTGGCGGCAAATGTGTAAAACAGCTGACACGCAGTCACACACACGCAGGGTCACATTGAGACGGCTTTGGCCACCAGGGGGGATTTCATACAGATGTCATCATTAATCATGTCCCCAACGGCTTTTCAAACACGCCTACACTTGGGCATTTTTAATGAAACATTTCAAAACAAAATCTCTGTTGAGGCGTCGCATCGCACCGAGAGAAGGCTGGTGTGTACTTCTTCAAATCTACTGAAATGCCCAGTCTTGAGTTGGTGAAGGAAAGTCTTCTGCACATTTAGAGGATTGTTTATGTGGCAGGTAACATGTTACTTGTAGGTCAAACATTGTAGAGATACTGTAGTAGTTATAGCTCATTTGGATTAAGATTGGTTGCATAGTTTAGTAGCATAAACCTTCAAATAAATACAATTTGTAGGATCCTCTTATGATCACCAAAAGCATGGTTGCTTTCCAGTTACTACGTTGTGACAAGCTACCGAGACCTCTTTAGCAAGAACCCTGTCCCACAGGAGCTGTATATGCTCACATAAAATTTGAAAGCAGCCGCAACCCAAAGGTCTTGGTGTCCAGTTGCCCCTGGGATAATGTTAATGCCTCACCATAAACGTCCCTTCCGTCCCGTTCCAATGTTGTGGTGTGCTCAGACAATATACTGAACTGCATGGTGCCCACTTAGAATCCACTACTAATACTACTACTCTTAGAAATACAAGAAGTCTTTGTGTTGGAGTAATTTAATTTGTTTAAGCCTTCATGTGGTGACAGTAATGTCCCACATTTTCAACAGAAAAGGGGTAAAGGAAAAGTAAGCTCATGAGATGTTGTGGAACACTAAGGTGTTGTGGAAGAACACTTCAGTACACTTTGTTTAAGTGGTAGCTTAACATCAACAAGATAGACCAGGACTTTGTTCAGAAAGAAAGGAATGGAAGTATAACGACAGGGGCCAATTGTATAGGGGTGTAAGAAAATATCGATTCACTTGAGTATTATTAATTAATATTATGTTTAGCGATACTGTATCAATTCAGAATCGAAAATAATATTTTATTTTTATGTTATTTCTTTCCTCAGATTGCACAAAAAGCTGTTGAATGATGTTGGATGTTACAGGGGCTTTGATAAAAACAAGTGAAGATCCCACTGTTTTGTTGGCCTGCATACACAGCCCTATTGGTGTACCAAATTGAGCCAGCATTTCAACGCATAGTTAGTTTATTTCAAAGTGGATGGACTTCCAAACTCACTGTCTTACTGTGTGTCTGTCACCCGGAATTAATTGAGACAAACATTGGATAATTCATGCCCTTGTGCCCCTGCCACCCACTGACACTATTTTCCCTGTGCTCCAATGACGACCATGACTTCACACAGGATTATCGCTAATTAATGAAACTCCGTGCACTCATGAAAATGAATGTGACAAGGGTGCCACCACTTACACAATAGCGGAAGCTCGCTTCAAAGTTCCTGTCGACGTCTAGAAATAACAATAGACGGGCTGAAGAAAGTTACCATCGCTGGGTTTGTCTGTGTGCAGGGGTCACACCACACTGTCAAGACAGACAGTCCCTCGCCGCGCACTCGCCGAGGCTGGCAGTCGCCCAGTCCCACATGAGCGCATCGGGGACTGGTTCGGAACTGGTTCCTTCACTCCGGGGGAGCCTGGCACGAAACCCCGCGTCGCCTCTAATTAAGGGAGGCGCCCGGGCGCGGGCATAACGAGCTGATGAATAATTAGAATTGGAGGAGATTGTGCAGCCAGGGTGGCAAATCTGGAGGGACAAGTGCTGAAAACAGGGCGAGCGGCATTAAGTCCACAGTCAGTCAATTCTGTGAACTTGGCCAGGGGCGTTAACACTAGGCCTGTGTGAAAAGGGAAAAAACTCCAGCACTGGTGGCGGGGCCGAGGCTTACACAGCCCCCGCAGGGCGGATTAACACAGAATGAAGAAGACGCGGGTGATAAATGAATCCATAAATTGTCACTGATGAATATGAATTATTTTCCCTTTTCAAAGTGGGATTGCATGGGAATGTTATAACATCCTAGGAGATGGCGAGTGTGTGCCTTCGATGATTGAATCTACTTGATTCCTCTGGCAGATTGAGATGTTACAGTATGTTTGGCAGAGAGTTTGGATGCAACATACAAGTTTGACTGGGAGTGTGTCCCTTTTGTTTTGTAAATTATTTACACAGAAATATATATTAAATGTACACGGGCACTGCATTCAGGTGCTTATTTAAGTTCCAGTCAATACAAAGCCATTTACTCACTATATTTAATATTTGTTAATGAATTCCTATTTCTCCAATCTGTATTGTACGGCCGTGTGCTTTTACACATTTATCAGCATGACTGAAAATAGACGTGTGAATGACACATTGTTGAAAACCTTTCTTAATACCTTTTAGCCACACGGCAATTAGGAAACGTGTGAGTTTCCAAAAGAAGAACCTGAATCATCGTTGCAGTGTTCTAAAAAGAGGTGCCAGTAATGATGGCGAGGTGTTATCACGCTAGCATCCATCCCAGTGACACACTGTGGGTCAGTCGTTCCTCCTCACAACACAATTGCTCATTATCATGTAAAGGGTGGAGGATGGCACGAGAGAGGGGAGGGGGTGGGGGTGATTCATCCCCATGGCTGACGGGTGAATGTGTGTGTTTGGGGTGGGAGGGGGCAGGGACGAGGGGTCGTTTGGGGCAGTGGCAGGGGGTGACAAGGACAGCCAAAGGGGAGAATGTGAGGACCGTGCCTCTAGGAAATACCCCCCTTCTACCAACGCTCGCATACGCACAGACTCTGACAAGCAAAATGGCTGCCCAGCACTAATTAGGCCTGGCCTTCCCCAGCCATCAAGGTTGTTCACCTCCCTGGGTCATCTAACACTGGACCCGCTCACTGCTCTTTTCTCTGCCAGCTGTGGCACTTCGCCTGGCAGAGTGGTAACGTGCCTCACAACAAAGCCATCCAAAGTGTGACTTTCAGGTTTTCACCTATTGTTCTGTGGTCTGTTTGTTTTGTAGTGTGTGGCGTTAATGCCTACGCTGAGGTCTTTTTCCTCATGTGAGGGAAACGAGTCCCAGGCCGGCCTGTGCGTGCAACAGAATGCAACACAATGCATTAGACGGAACATAATAAATAGTCTAATGGCTTCAGCCATTGATATTTCATAGGCCAAGACTTCCTTTCACTGCCGTTTGTCCTTGACAGTGGCCCCCTCAGCTCAACTAGATTATGTAGAAAATTTAAGCTGTTGTCAGAGAAATGGTTCATGCTAAAAGCTGCCAAAAGAAATATATTATACTATATTAGAGTAGTGAATTCATGCCCACCAGAGAAGAAAAAATAGGACAACAAAGGATACAATGTTCAATCTGTCTGAAACTCGGTTGCATTCAAGGAAACCTTCACATAATGGACATCCAGTGCATGACACATAGAGGGAAAGGCGCACAGCCTGCAATGTCAGGATAGGAAAACAGAATTTACAAAATGGTTTGAATGTAAACAAAAGCTTATGACCCCAAAGCTGTCTTTGTGAGCCAAACATCTTTTTTTTTATCGGATTAATCACTTTTATTTACTAACTCTTTAGTCTCTTCCATTCTCATCTTTTTCTCTCAATTTCCAATAGCCATATAAATGTGCTTCCACATAAGGCGGCCCATATTTGTCGTAGATTATGCTCTCGTTACTCAATTACAGAAATACGAAAAAAAACATACAGGGAAAATAACAAGCAGCCGTTGTGCAACTTGAAGCAGAAAACGGGACCAACTCATGCCACAATAAACACGACTTTTTCCATTTTCCAATCTTCCAACTCATTAGAACTTAATGCCGCATTCATCATTTTGATAAGCATCAGTATGTGGCCAATATGGACCCTGAAAAAGCAGGGAAAAAATGAGGCCGAAGCTTGTTAAGGCCACCCATTATAACATTTAGGGAGCGTTCTTAATAGAAGCATGCCTCAGAGCTGATGGCTTTTCAAAAGGGAAGCTTTTGTTTCCGTGCGGCACGTCATATCATTAGCCGGGAAAGGAGGAGTGCGGAGTGTCTCACTCCCGTACTTCCCGTCCTTTTCCACATACATTAGTGTCCTCATGTCACGGTTCATGTGTAGCGAGAGGGAAAACGCGTCGGGTCCCTAGCCGAATGTGGGCTGAGGGTAAAAAGCCAAGCCTTGGGCCATCAGTGCAAAGGCAGAACACTGGCATTAATGCTGATGAGTAGTGATCACAGACTCTGGTCATTAGCCTAATAAGACTGTATTCAAATTAGCCAGGGATGTTTGCCTTTTTTCTTTTTTTTCCCCTTTTTCGTATTATTTTTCTCTAGCCCTCTTCCTCCCTTTCTCCCTTTCATTTCTTGTCCTGCATTGGAAACGAGAGACTCGTATTTCGTTTCAGAGTGCTTCTGCGTTTATTCTGTTAACGATAGAGCTAATTAAATAAGATGCTCCTTTCTAAAGAGTAATTATTTATCTTCTGTCAAGCGGAACAATCTGTTTTGTGCGTGTGTGTGTTCCACTTTTAAACCCCCCCCCCCCACCCAAATTGTCATCATTGTGTTTGGTGATTACATCAGCACAATGATTATGCGTATTTCAGATGGCCAACCACTACTTAAAATCTCCTTGACATCAGACAGCAGAAGGTTATCCAGAGGGGAAGAACACTTCAATTTGTTGAATGCTTACAGTCTTATTACCAATTTCAATGTTCAAGGATAACGAGAAGGTCTCCATCCCCTTTTTTTATACTTTCATTCTTTTTCTCTTCTTTTTCTTTCCAATTTCGTTTCGCGATGTTGGGGGCTCTGTTCGTTATCTTCCCATAGCCAAGATCAATCTAGGGTTTTGGTCAGAAGCATTTACTGACAATAATACATGCTTTAATGTTGTAAACTAGTTGTGTCTTTAGGGTCAACTACGGGTCAGCCCTCTGCCGAGTGGCTTCAAACCACAGCCACTTCTTCCCAACCAATCAATCCCATTGATATAAGATCAATGCACAAACTACTCTTTTGGCTATGGTGGCTTATTCTCACAGAATATGTCTCATGTATATGCTAAGCTATTATTCCATTCAAACTCATCGTTATACAGTATGTCACGCAGCGATACACTGATTGCTGTAGTGCCTGTGGCTCTTGAAACCGCGTCGCGTTGTGATTGTTTGACAACAATAAAGTTCAATTATCTAATGTCCCCTACCGTTCCACAACCCACTTCAGCGTCTAACCCTAGAGAATGATGCCTCACACAGGCTGTTTATCTCCTGGTAAAGACAGACTAAAGGTCTCCGCGGTCTGGTTGGGTTTGTAACAGTGTCTGGCCTCCCCTAGCTAAGTGATCACTCCAGACAGTACTTCTGGCAGCAGGCCCCATCAACACTGGTGCCGGCAGGGATACCGGCGCTCTGCTCAAATGGCACGCTCTCACCCAATTTCAGTCTAAATCTGACTCCTTTGGCTTTCTGCTCAGTGTTGCAGCTGAAGGGCCCGTCTGTGGATGAACCCGGCCGCTCCCTCCCTCCCTCCCTCCCTCCCTCCCTCCCTCGCCGCCTTCCCTCCCCTCCCGTTTCGCCCCAGAACTGCAGACCTGCTCCTTCCCTGAGGCCCTGGTGTGATTCCACTGGCTGACAGTGACCCTGGCTGTGGAGGACCTGGGAGGGAGGGATGGGGGAAAGGAGGGGGGATGGGGCGGGGGGCGGGTTGGGGTAGCTTGGTGCTTTGCCCCGTCCTGACCTCTCAGGCCTGTTGTGCCCACCGGGGGGGACAGGGGAAGGGGAAGTGGGGGGTCGTGACCCCCGCGGTGTGCGCAGCAAGCCCAGACGCTAACATGGCCTGACGAGGCTCTATTGGAAACATATTTTCCAGGCCCCCGCCACTTTAGTGGCTGCGTAGCCGGAGCTGACCTGATGCTGCTCAGCAGACACGGCTGACCTTTCCACTGACGCTGAAGAGTTCCGCCCGGCAACACGGGATCACTGTTTACTCACCCTGGGCCGGGCCTGAGGGGAGGATGAAGAGAGGTCCACTTCCAGCACCAGAGTCAAACACACACACACACACACACACATGCTCATTCGCTTTCAAACCCACACCCACACTCACACAAGGAGGAACACACACTTATACTGCCCACACCACATGGTTCTCTCATTGAATGTTTCAGTGTATCTGTGATCCTCTCTCTTCCTCTGTATGACTCCATTGTGGTAGTGAACTCACACACAACTTCACTTCCAGAAAAGGAGAGATCAATGGTTAAAACATCACACATCTTTAAGTGACTTGAAAATGAAAATGCTACTACAAAATACACCCCAAAATATGCTCTCTGCTTTTCTCAAATCAACAGGAAACCCTCACATATCTTCAATGTGACATATTTAAAAGGGTCTAACATAGATTGAGGCCAGGCACTGTTTCCAGTTTAACTACACCCACAGATGTGTCCAATATGCAAGTCATCCTGGCCTTAAAGGCTGGATTTATGGCCCTTTGTCCTTTTGTTTGTTTGTTCCGCAGCTAGTAATGTTTGCCTGAGAGGACTGGAGCCATCCTAGTCAAAGAGGAGGAGGTCGGGGAGACAGGGAGAAAGAGGAGGAGGGGGGGGGGGGGGCTACGAGGACGACAACGATGCTACAGAGTGCCTCCTCACCACAGCCCTATAATCTCCCATCTGGACAGTGTAAATCAGAGCCACTGTACTGTACAGCCTCAGCCACAGCGCCAGCCTGACAGATTTACGCTCCTTCAGCGTGTCTTTCCAGACTCCACACGCACATTTTCTTTCTCCAACTTTTTTTTTAAAAAACAGCTTATCACAGGAACCAACGTTTATAGATTAAAAAAAAAAAAAAAAACCTGCACCAACTCGCCCCCTCCCCCTCCCTTCGTATTAAATGGATATCTGCACCTTTAAATGAGGAACGGTTAGTTCTGGAATGTCGTTTTATTTTTGTTAGACTTCATGTGTTCATAGTAACCATCAACTGGAGTTGGCTCCTGTGATGACACTGAAAACGGACCTGTGGCTGTGCTGTTTCAAACCCTCCGTGGCTGCCTCTGTATCTATGCCTCTCTCCATCACTTGTCGAGCCAGGGCCAATTGCTTTGAACATTTGCAGGTGTTGTGGTACTAGAAACAGACGGATGCGTGATCCTACTGGGACCTCTCTCTTTCTCCCTCTCTTTCTCCCTCTCTTTCTTTCCTTTTTGGAAAGCGTTTGAAACATGTCGACCCTCCGAGTTGGTCGGCGACCGTTCCTCTTCGTCTCACGACTTTTAATGGTGCGCGCGTTTGGGGTCGGAGTTCGGGGAGGATTTTTTTTGGGATTGAGCAGTGTCGGCAGGGGAGCCGACATCTAACATGAGGGCTAAGTGACAGCGAGGGCGCGGCGAGGTCACCGTCAGCACGTCAACCTTCCAGACCGCTTAGGAGCGCCGCGTTGGGAACAGGCCCAGCCAACTGCTTACAGATGTGTCCTCCTGCACGCTGCAGCCCTGACAAACAACAAGGACGTGCCGCTTTCTGACACAGACGCCGCTCACTTCTAATCTCGTCCACAGGAAAGACACGGGCTTGCGACACCCTGCGCAGGACGTGGGATTGCCGTATGCAGTTGAGCCAACTAAATGTCAAATGTGACGGTTGTAGGGTTTGTTTTTTAATATCAGTAAATGTTCATGGGGGGGGCAGCATATTTACAATTACACACGTCAGCCTGGTGTTGGTCAAATAAATATGTTTATGTTTTTATCTAAAGTAGGCCTATATTTCATTAAATATGTGTGATTGCACCAAGCTAAAACATAAAAAATCGATCACTCCTGTGTAAGAATGTCCTCCCATCGTTACAGAAACTTCATTTCTGCTAGTTACTGTAACAGTCCATGCTACATCCATACCTGCTGTCTGTGAGACTTGCTGCAGTCACGCCATATGTCTAACATTTTACATCCAGAGGGCTATGCAGAAAGCAAAACGGAACAAAAAAGAAGAAAGAAACGCCCCCCTCTGTATCACGCGGAGCACAGCCCTATGAAAGGTCTGATTCCACAGCGGAAGGAAGCCCCACCCCCCCACCCCCCTCATCCCTCCCCGCCTCCATGCATCTATCATCCCTCTGACAGGTAACTCTACCTGGCCCTGGAGGAGCTGTTGAAACAGGGGTGTGAGGACCAGGGAATCTGAGCCCGGCCCACTTCACTTCAGACAGACGTGAAGGTGGCGGATCTCTGCTGGGCCATTACACCGTGTCACTCCACGCTGTCAGGGGCCGGGCCTCCGTACCGCGGGCGACATCATCAAACCGCGCCGCACTCTCAGATGTCTGCGCCGTGTTGGAGGAGGAGGAGGAGGAGGAGGAGAGGAGGAGGGCCGGTCCTGACTAAATGCTGTGCCGCCTTTCTGTGTTTGTGCGTGAAAAAAAAAAAAGCTGGATGATCTGGCTCTCATCCCTGGCCCTGACACAAATGTACTCACACACACACACAGAAACACACACACACACACACACACACACACACACACAGCCACAGACAGAAACACACCCTCTGACACACAGAAACTGCACCTAATAAATGTGAGAACACATACAGGGCTAGTCTTCCTGGAGCGGTGAAAGCATTAGAAAGAGTATTGATGATTTTTTCCCCCTTTCCGGTAGCTCCTTCAGTGCACTTTAGACAATGAGGCCTGCAATCTGTAAGGAGCCGCTCTGAGGAGAGGAGAACCATAAAGGGAGGCCGAGGGAGCAAAGCCACCAGAGGAAGGAAACAGGCTATCTCTAAAAAGGCGAAAGGTGAGTTGAAGGATCTGTCCATCAATGCCACGGAAAAAAAAGGAAAACAAAATGTCAATATAGCCCCCCCCCCCCTTTCTGTCATCGTACCGCCCCCACCCCCCTACCTCCCCCAGCCCCCTAACCTTCTCCAAGCCTTCTTTTTTTTGCTTGATTGTGTGCACCTATTGATTGACAACTGGCTCCAGAGCCACTCAGGCCTCTTAAAATACCAGGCCCGGGCTTCATGTTTCAGCCACAGGCCTCGGGCCCCCCTATTGTCTGTCTCTGTGTGGCTGGCTCCACCAGGGCCTGGCCCAACCCCAGCTCCCATTCAAGGTGCACCTCCACCCAGCCAGACAGCCACTACACCTGGCTACAGGCCCTGGCTCTGCACAGCCATAGAACTAGAGCACAAAGAGCAGGCAGAGGGACACATTCCGTACTGTCACTTTTGGACGGGGAGACCCATGACATCAGACTAGGATAGTTCATTTATTTTGGCACCTTGTAATTGAAACCACTTTAATGTCAAGTTATTATGTTGGCTGATGTGTGTGTTGTAGGGTAACAACAACGCCACACATTTCTGGCTAAGCAATTCTGCCGCCACCACGCACGTCCCCTCTATTCCTTTTGTTTCTATGTGCCTGAGTGAGTCTGGCGGGGTTGTGGAGTTGACAGGAGCATGACAGGTAGGACAGAGGGGCCAGCGTAGATCCACGGGGAGACAGAGCAGGCAGGCGCCTAGCGTGGCAGTCCCTCTCAAGGGTTTTCCCTTTCTGAAAGCTTCTCGTCACCTTCGCCATTGTCGTCGTCCGTTCCCCCCCACCCACCCCCCCACCCACCCTCATCCGTTTTTGCATCCATTCATCTTTCCACTAATTATGGTTTCACACGTTTCTGGCCGGTGGCATTGTTGTTTTGAGGAGCTGGGGCTGTAACCTTGGGTGTGTGAAATGAGGGGGGCTTCACGTTACATGTGTTTCCATAGAGAGACAGAGAGAGAGACAGGGTGATTGTGAAGATCACATTGTGGCCTGTACAGTACAGTGGTGGGAGGACAACTGTGAGGAGCCATTGTGTCTATTGTGACCCTCAGCCCAGCCCGTCAGGATAACCATGGCCATGTGTGTCTCGTGAAAAGGTCAGTGTTTGTAAAGGGCCCACACTTACAAAGTGCCGACATTTGCATCGCTCTCCCTCCCCAACGTCCCTAATGTAAACACTCACCCGACAGCAGTAAAGCCGCGAGCTGCAAACGTAAACTCCACTCACACACTAGGATTATACAGCCCCGGTTGTCTCCTCCCTCCCTTCTCCCCTTGTCTGCCCCTCTCTCTCTCTCTCTCTCTCTCTCTCTCTCTCTCTCTCTGCCACACATCTTTATTAGGTTGAGGATGAGGTTGTCAAAGCAGCGCCGCCTGTCCCCTCGTTGGGTGCGACAGCCCCATCCAGAGAGTGTGGCCTTTACTTGTAATGAAATTTGCCCTCAATCACCGCCATCAGTCCGGGGGCCGGGGGGTTAAGAGGAGCACCGGGTCAGCTCCCATATAACCCTTCCTGGGCGGAATTAAAAGCGAAAGGTCGCTTTTGTCTGTGCGGCCCGCGAGGTCACGGGGGGTCAGAGGTCAGTGTCAGGGGGAAGCCAGCACCCCCTCCCACCCCAGCTTGTTACCGCCCTCCCTGGATACCAAATCGATGTGGGACCCGAAAAATATGAGTGTTTCTCTGACAGCCGGGGGCAAGGCGATGTTAGGTCAATCCCCTCTAATCGGGGGAAAAGGAAGTCCGCAGCAGCATGCGCTCACCTCCAGGGTCAGAGGACACCGGGACAGGCACCTGTGACGGCGTGAGTGGCGCGTGTGTTTGTGTGTGTGTGTGTGTGTGTGTGTGTGTATGTATGCACACATACGTGTTTTAAACTGTGGTTATGTTTACTTCAATACAGACAACATGGGAGAGAAAGCTTTGAGAGGCAAATTAGATTGGTGTCTGTGCCCTTGCTTATTCATAAAGATGACAGATGCTCTCATAGGCAGGGCAGCTAGATTCAGACGTTAACAGAGTTAAGTGCTATTTGCTCACAATGCTATTATTCTAAATGCCATTATGTTAGGATGTGGGGCTTGTGGGATCTGCTTGTGTATTGTGTGCGTTTGTGTATGTGTGTGTGTGTGTGTGTGTGTGTGTGTGTGTATGTGTTGGTTGTTGGAGGTGGTAGTGCGTGTGTGTTGTTGTGTGGGCGTCTCCGGAGCAGCGGCTACTGGTTTCAATATTGAATGGGTATTAAAGGCCAAATGGAAACACTGGAAGTTGATTGAAACAAATGGTATCGATGCCCGAGGCCTCAAGTATCAGGAAGGGTAAGAAGTGGACACGCGCTGCAGAATCCCAACCCATTGGATAAACACTATATTACTCCGTGAGTGCTTGTGCATGCGCCAGCTAATGTGCTCCCTCAACTGTGTAAACGTCTGATGAAATATCCATGTGGCTCGCAATAAAGCAGATACCAGGCCGTCCACATTTGTTTGGCATCCCCGACATATTCAACAGCAAATATTATCCGAGCGACTCTTTTGTTTTTGACATGGACGCCATGCGTGGAGACCAGACATGACTAGGCAAAGTCAGTGAGTGTACTTTAGCAGCAGATCAGATAGGGGAGGCCAGCGTCTTCGGGGCAGATAGCAGGGAGATATCGCCGCTGTTTGCTCACCATTCAAGCCCGGGCAGTACTCAGTCTGTCTCCGGTACCTTCAGGCCTGGAGTGGAGAGGGCTCTTATCTGAGCGAGGCAGCCAGTCGGCCCACCTGAGACGGCCAGGGGTCCTCTTTAGGCGTCACTCGGGCAATATCACGGACGGCCGTAAATCACCCGACAGGCTGTGTCCGCTATCGGTGAACGGCATATTCAACATCTAAGCAAAGTTTAATGGCTGTCCATAAAGGTTTATGGGTATTCCCTCGCTCTCCCTCTCTCTCCCTCTTTCTCCCTTTCTCTCTGTTTATCGCTCTCCCACTCCATATATTTTTCTCTTCCTCCTTCTCTCTCTCTCTCTCTCTCTCTCTCTCTCTCTCGGTCTGCCTGTCTCTCTCTCTCTCTCTCTCTCCCTCTCTCTCTTAAAGTAACCCGGGCCTGTCTCTACGGCTGGAGTGTATCTGTCTGTGTGTGTCTCCACAGATCCCTATCAGTGGCCTCTTATCAAACACATTGCATTAGGGATTGAGGCTGTGGCTCCTTTTCTGGCCATCCGGATAGTTGGACTGAGGTGACCTCTTAAGAAGAGATAGTGTTCCCAGAGATACAGTTGTAATCATTTCAGTGATTAAGTTGGTGCTTGATAAGAAATCTGAAAGGTGTGAAAATATCTACTTATGTGTGTGTGCGTGTGTGTGTGTGCGTGCGCGCGCTCGTGTGTGTGTGTGTGTGTGTTCCCGGGAGTTTGCTCTGATCAACAACACCACATAATCAGAGAGTACTCTTTGTACACCACTCCCACTCTGTCAACACTTACTGGCCGACTTATAACAGATTATGGCACATAAAGTGTTGAGTGTTTAGATGCATTTTCCGTCAGGCAAGGTCCATTAACGGGCTCTTAACGTGATAATACACAACATTTCAAACTTCGCACCAGCTTTATAAAATATGACTGTGAATAATTTACTAAGCATTACCGCTGTAGCTCATCGATGTTTGAATTCAAAAAGCTATTATGCAAATGAACATCCGAAGTTATTTTATTTATTTATTATAATCTTTGGACCTGCCATGGGTTAGCTGGAGGTTGCTGGGAGATAGTCACCTGGGCTAAACCCAGTGGCTGTTTTGAATTTGGGAAGGACCAAAAGACAACAACCCAAAAAAAACACCAGGCGAAAGGACGTCACAACGTCACGACGTGGAGCCATATAAACCTGCAAACACGGCGCACGGCACAGCCCGGCCCGGATCAGCCCAGAGCAGGGGAGCCGTGAACCAGCACACCTCCCAGTCCAGCCGAGCACGCTCAAAGCAGGCCACAGCCCAGAGTGGCTCTCTGCAGTGGTTTGTAATTAGAGCGTCAACAGCGGGGGCCGGGGCGCTGGGGCGTGATAAGGAGCAGACAGATGACAGGAGGTGTGCGAGGGCGGCTGGAGACAGCCTTATCTCTCAGGGTGGGGAGAGCCAGCGGACGCCCCGGCTTCCTCACGCAACCGGGGAGAGGGAGGGAAGGGGGGGGAGGGGAGGAGGAAGGGAGGGGAGGAGGAAGGGAGGGGAGGAACGGGGAGAGAGGCTGTGCTGATCACCTGTGAGTCACCAATTACGTATTCTCAAAATGGGCAGCCTCCTGCAGTAAATGGAGATGAGCGTGTCTGTGAGTGTGTGTGTGTGTGTGTGTGGGGGGGGGGGGGTTAGGAAGATAATATAATAAACGCACACAAAAACCTGTGTATCAAAGGTTTAATTTGGCACACATGAGGTCTCAGTGCCACCTTGTGTTG